>JASSUY010004461.1:0-20735 GCA_032466535.1 Forpus xanthops
CAAGATTTTGCCAGGCACAGAGGTGAGGCTGACTGCTCTGTAGTTCCCCAGCTCATCCATTTTCCCCTTCTTGAAAAGGGGGGTTATATTTCCCTTCAACAGCTGAATGACTTTTTCCCCCCACAAGTATGGACTTATTTTTCTTTTATTTTCTTTTTTTCTGTATATTTTGTAAATCTGACTTTGCTTCACTAATAAAAGATATATCAAAAGCAAATATCAAAGCTGCTCTTGATCACCAAAGAAAAAATTTCAAATCACCTTTCAAACAGATAAGAAAGAACTTATTTGTTAAAAAACTACAAAAATAACCAAGGACTGATCTTATCCATGAAAAAATAATCTTCAAGTATTCAAGCAGCATCTTCAAACTGAAGCATGTTCTATGTTAAAAGAATGAGTAAGACACTAAGTTTTTTCAAACCTTTTGCTCAGGGTGAGGGAAGACAATTTGGAATTTTTATACCCACATAAATTAACTACTTCAGACTATAATCAGCACTGTTAAGGTAAAGGTTAAAATCCCAAGCATACTGTAAGAAATTTCATATAGCTTTTGGGCACACATTCTAAGTTTATCATGATCAGAGTTGGTAAGAAAGTGGATGGCCTTTGATCACTCATGTCTGAAGTTTGTTTCTAAAAAAATCCTTGAAATGATACATTTTCTATTGAAAACATGCTCAAGAAAAATAAAGTAACAGTAATAATTGCCAAGTGCAATCAGCCCCAGATGATTACATACTTGTTTTACAAAATAAAAAGAAAGTTATTTTTTCCATAGCAAAGTCCTGTTTTTAAGTTTTACCCTTCATCAAGTAGGGTCATCAAGTCCTCTTGATATATGAATGCCACTGAGACTTAAAGTACATTTAAGAATAACGTTTCACTGGTTTTAATGGCATGAGCATTTAAATACAGCATTTGAAGCCTCCAGAGTTTACATCAGTTTAATTCAAGAGCTTTGTGCGGACACACATTCTTCTCTGATCATGCTCAGGTTACTCATAAGCCACATTACAGATACTATGAAGGCAGTGGCTTGATTTAAACATTGCCTTCATGTCACTCCATAGTGATATAGCATAGTATTTAGAGATGTACAGCTGGGATTTTGTGGCCTAGCAAACTCTCAAAGCTAGGCCTGCACTAAACAGTAAGAGACTCAAATCCTATGAGTGTAGTAGAAAAGCCCTCCAAAAATTTAAGTAGCATGAAGACAGTCTCATCATAGCTAAGAGTCATGGGTAGTCCAATTTGATAGTTAATATTGAGTTAAAGAAAGGTTAATTAAAACCAAGGGAGCAATCTACGCAAACTAGATTCCACATCAAGAAAACTTGTGATGGTTACTGACTGAAATGTACTATTGGTTTATATTTAATAGATTTTAGAAACATTCATGCACATACCATACAATCATGGCAAGAGTGAGCAAAATTCCAGCCTCAAGTATTTTAGGGCTTCCCTTTTTTATTCAATCAAGTAGACGCAAAAATTTTAATGCAAATACTAGAATTACATAGGTAAGCATCTGAACGTCTAAAACTTTAATTGTGAAGTGGTTCGCTGCACCTAGCAAAGGAATTGGAAAAAAAAAATGCAGTGGTAAGGGGAGGAGTGGATGAATCAACTGTCATGAAAGAGAGAATGTACTGGTGCAGGAAACTGAAAGAGAACGGTGACAGAGCAGCTACTGCAACAAATTTGCCTTACAAGAAATAAAAATAATTCTAAAATAGTCTATGGAAAGGTCAGTGCCCTTAGTAGCTGAGAAGACAAAATCATCTGACTAAAGGTGAATACAAATCTATTTAAAAGCTATTTGTGATTGATGAGAACTGGGAGACAAAGATGGCATCTTGATACCTTGGCAAGAAAATCCCTCCAGATGGCATCTATTTCTCATTAATGTGCTGGGGAAGAATCCTAGACATCCCAGCAGGTCCTGTCGTGACTTTGGATTCAGGGCCGTCCACAAACTCAGTTGCTTTTTGGCTCAACTCCATTTTTGATATCCATGCATATGGCACACAACCGTGCTACAGGACATCAGCTCATGAATTACTTTTAACTGCTAATTTCTGTTTCTTTTGATCTCACCTACCATACTGCGTTTTAAAAGGCAGAAACCTGCCTGCAACCATGCCATCAAGATACAGCTCAAACCTTTTCCAGCTCTTTCTGTCTTCTGCTACTGGTATAGAAACCTTAATGATTGCTAGATCACACTAACAATTGTTACGCAAACACATACAAAGGAAATCTTAACAACTGAATATCAGTTAATTTTTCATTGTTTATGCCTCCTAAAAATGAAGATGACCAAAACACAAACCCTGAGTTAAGACCATACCAAATATCTGCATCCTGGCTTCATTTGGCAAAATCAGAGCAGGATTTTAAAATAGTGTCTAAATGGAATTCATTTGAATTTCTATGGATAAAGCTACTGAATGAACCACTTTCTTTTCTGTGAGCATAACAGATATAAATACATAGGAGCAGACAGTCCACTGCAGCATGCTGAGAACCTAAACAAATGTTATAATGCATGAAGGATCTTGTGTGTGTAACATCTGCATTGCAACTGGGGTGGGGAAGTGCCATGCTGGGTCTGTGTTGTTCCAGGCTGATGATGCCCTGCTTGTCCCTATGACATTGCTGGCCTGCAGGCAAAACTGGAGAGTGCACAGTTTGGTAACAAGCCTGATTATCTGCCAGCAGATGACAAACTGCAGATACCCATGCAGTAACAGCAAGGCCTTCTGTTTTAACTAGCAAAACACTGCAGCAGAATTACTGATCTGTAGCTATGATTTAATTTAATTCAATAAATTATTTACTTTGTGTCCACATCTTACTCTGTTTCCAATTCAAATTAACATATCACTTCAGGTTAAAATAAGCAATATATCCTTAATACTGATACAGGCCAGAATGTGATTATACTAAAATCAGTTTATAAACCCTCTTCATTGGCTCTTTGTCAGGAAACTTTACTACACACAAGAGGAAGAAAAGGAAAAAAACAAAATCAAACATAGTATGCAAAAGGAACAACTAAAATGGGTATTTGAATTCACCTTTGTAACCTTCTAGAAGCTTTCAAATTTATATGGCTTTAAATTATAATGATTTTGAAAAAAAAATAAATTCCTCTATGAGAAGTATTAGCAGGAAATTGAAAAGCTGAAGGAAAAATGAAATTGCTTTTTTTCACATTTGTTAGAGTAGGCTCTGTTTGGTGGGAAAGGTATTTATCATGCATAGCCTGTCCTTCCCTTCAGATGCTCTCTTCCAATTTGGACTGGAGGCATTGTGTATTAAAGGATCATTAACCAAAGTCATACATCATCTCTCCCTCACAAACACTACAACAGCCACAGAGACACTATAATCAGGGCTTAGTGTAGACCTTGTGGCTCCCACATGACAGAGTAGGCAGACTAAAGCACCCAAAAGAAGTAATTTTTCTCCTCAAAAAGACCAACCCTAAAGAAAGGGCAACACAATGGTCAATGTCATGTGCAAAGCACAGAAACCCCACATACCCCTCGGGTCCTGTGGACTCTGCCACGTTAAGTCTTAGCACAGCTAACAGTATTACCTGGCTTCTAGATGGATAATGTTCTTATCCCTTGTACTTACATGAAGTTTCAAGCACATAACAGGAGCTTCACACTGTGAAAACAGGATGGAAGAAGACATGAGACAAATACCACTTTATACTGGCTTATACAAATCATGATACTGGGGGACTGAGTATTGTTTTATGAAACAAAGGGCTGGAATATAAAGTATCAGTGTCATGTCATGGTTTCACATCAGCACACTCCAAGAAAAATTGGCATGCAGTCACAACACTGGCTGCATAGATTTATAAAGCAATCAGATTCCATGGTGAGAAGTATACTGAGGTATATGGAATAACTGCTTCCTTCATGGTTATATTCCTGTCTCTGGGCACTAAATGCAGTATCTCTGACTAGCAAATGCAGTCAGATGCAGTGCAATTCCAAAAGTACAAAAAACTAATTTTTAAACAGGAATTAGTTTAGTTTCAGTATCTCCCACGTAAACCTATCTTCTCTATGGCACTTTTGGCCCCTTACATACCCAGCAGTTTGGAAATCATTTTAGGTTGCTCTTTTTGCCATAAAAAGAGAGGTACACAACACCTGGGTAGTGAAGAAAACAGAGAAAGATTTTCATCTCCTTCCAGGAGTCTCATGGATCTACTTCTTCCATTACTATTTAATGGTACTATAATTACTGCAAGTCTCTAGTGTTCAGAATGAAACACAAAACAAATACAACCTTGATTATGCTGCTCTTATTATTTGTATTACAATGGCAACAAGATAATTTGAGCTTTCCAAAAGAGCAGAGGAGTGTGCATCTCCAAGAACCAGCATCTAATCTAGAATGAGAACTTGTAGGTTGTTAGAAACAGGAAAGGCTGGGAGAAAGGGACAAAACACAGAGGTGGCTATACCTGGTTCATATGCTTTGATTTACTTTAGAATTCTGACATTCTTTTTTGGAAAATAGTCTGTCCTTCAATGAAACTGGACACAGAGATAATCAGCAGTCATCGTTTCTAGAATGGGGTCAAGCCTTTTTGTTTAAGACAAGTTCATCTCTAAAATCTCTAAATACAGCTATCTCCCAGGCTGCCAACCCAGCATTCACAACAGTCTCAAGAGCTTATTTTCTCCTGCCAAACCTGCCTACAGTCACATTTTCTTGTTTCAACTACGAAGTCACAGATTTATTTATCCTCCATAACTGTGGGCCATGTTTATCCTCTAAAATTGAACAGGCATGTAGCAGTAGACCAAAGGCTCCTTTGTGGAGAAAGCATATAATTTTTGAACAAAAGGTGTCTCTTCTGCTCATTGCTGTTCACAGACAGTAAAGCAAAAGAAAACAAGTGTTTGATTTACCCTCTCACATACTACACTATTGAGTGAGTCAGTTAATCAGGATTGTACCATTCCTGAGTGATTTCACTTAAACACTGAAGTGTCATTCCCTTTTGGTATTTGCACTTTCTCAACAGTGGAAATTGATACAGCAGAGGGACTAGGTCTAAAATTCAGAGATGAAAGGTAGAAATGATGCACATGAATTTCTCAGAGTTCAAATTTCCCTTCTAATTAGAGTCTTAGCGCTTTTTCTGACACAGAAAGTGTCTCATTTTGAGACAATTTTTAATGCAGTCCACAGTTATCTTCCCCTGCAGAGCAAACCATATCCGATAACCTGAATGAGCAATTCTGGCAGCAGCTCCTCCCACAGCAAGAACCTGAAGGCTGGGCTCCCAGAGCTGCCAATTTAGTGCAATGGAAACCTGTGGGAGACTTTACAATGCTTTGGACAAAGCTTTGCAGATAAGACAAGACCCTAGGAGCTGCAGTTGGCTGACTCTGGTGTTGAGGAGATGTGCCAGCCTCTCACAGCAATTACAAAGTGTTAGCCCTGACTTGCTGTGAAGGATAATAGTTCAGTCACCAAAATGAAAAAATACTGGCAAACTGTAGCTACCTTTGTAGAATCAATTTACTCAAATGAGACCGGAAGGCAGAGTAGATGAACTAGTTAGGAGCAGCTTATCAACTTTTCCACCTGAATTTGTGTTTTAACCCACAAAACTCTAAAACCCAACAACATCAATAGATGCTCCTTCTGTATCACACGTAAGTGTCATCTACATGAATCTATCATTTCAGAAGATGAATTTTTGTGAAAAACAGACTGGCATTTAAGGGCTCAGGATTCACACTAAAATGGGCCATAGGTGATCTTTTTCCCCACCTAGATTCACAGATAGCAAGTAAAAAATAACTGTGAAAGTTATATTGCAGATTATTAGATTTACAGGCTTCAAAAACCTGACAGGTTTTTTCCCCATTCTGACTTGAATGCTAAACTAAGCAGAGCAGGTGCTATAAAATATCTAGTCTCTCACACCCTCCATTCTGTGCATGTTCCTCCCCAGTAGAGTTTAGAAGCAGCAATATACTTCCAACAAGCCAAGCAGAATTGCTCCCAGCCCAATAAATGGCATCAGTGTAAATTATTCCCTTTCCTTTTCCCCCATGTTTTATTTTATTTTAGGATTGGAAAAGTTCATCTAGTATGCAAACCCAAGCATCAAACAAACAAGTTCCATTTCTCAGAGAGTCTACTCAAGACACCTCCTACTTGATAACCACAGGACAAAGCCTAAAACCCACCCTGGAAGTAGCTGAGATCTGAAAATGAAATATTAGAAACTGCTTATTAAAGTTTATAAACCTAAGTGTGTAAACCTTGGAGCACTTCACTAAACTCTTTTCCAGGTAAAAAGACCAAGTAGGTTCACTTATGTAAGCAGGAATCACATGCAGCTGTGCAAAGTGTTTTTATAAGAAATAATATTAAATACCATTTACATACTTTCATGGAACTTTTCTTTGCAGCCTTTTAATATGAACAGTTGTGCAGAAAATGTTGTTTCTTGTGGAGACCTATCTTATAGCAAGATCAGAGAAGAAGATACTTTCAAATTCAGATTTGCAATGGCAAGCTCATCGAGCTGGCAGAAAGGCTTATGGCAAGCTCTGGTATTACACGTTCTTTTTGTCCTTGTTTCTCTAAGTATGTAACACAAGCATACAACATCTCCACTGACAGGCTCCCTTAGTTTTGCAGATTTTGGGTTTACATACTTTTCAAACTACTGAAAGGTGTGTTCAGTTCAATCTTACAACCTCTCTACTTTTACAGAGACAGGCATTTGGCCACTGAAAGACTGGCCTTACCACACATCCACAATGTAATGACAGCTATTGTCAAATTAGTTTTCAGATGCTCTAATTTCACATTTGTATTTCACCACAAATATTACCTGGCACTGTATTAAACAAAGAAAAAAAATTATTCCAGTCAATACTGTGAGGGTAGTGAGGCTCTGGAACAGGTTTGCTAAGAGAAGTTGTGGCTGCCCCATCTCTGGCAGTGCTAAAGGCCAGGCTGGATGGAGCTTGGAGCAACCTGGTCTAGTGGAAGTTGTACCTGCCCATGGCAGGTGGTTGGAAGTAGATGTTCTTTAGGTCCTTTCCAACCCAAACCATATAATTCTGCATGTGACAGCAATCATGGCAAATGGAAGTCATATAGTTCAAGAGCATCATTGTATGCTGATCATCTTTTAAAAATATTTTAGCAAAAGGCTCCTTGGTCTGCAGCTGAACCTAAACTCAGAGAGGAAGTAACTAAGCAGAATTAGACATCCTCATTAAGTGAAATTAGCCAAGTGCAATTTGCCTGGCTGGTCCCCTCTATGTATTAGCATTTATGTTCAGCCAGTGATGAGCTTAATCAGTTTTTTTTTTAAACAAAAAGAAAAAATACTCCTCTAAACCCATAAACTTATCAGATTGATTAGTACCAGATTGCACTTCCATTGTAAAAAGGCAGCTAAGAACACAAAGAAAATTGTATTTTCAGAAGTGCATCCCAATAGCTAATAGCAATCTTTCCCCATAGCAGGAACATGGGCTGTGTTAGCTGATTGCTGTCAGATTTACTGAAGACAAAATGAGGCATTTCATTAAAGGACACATACCAGAGGGCTATACAGAGCTTCTGCAGCTGTGGAAGGGACAGGTTTGCCTTCCCACTGCAAAGATTGTATCACAAGGTCCTCCCCTCCTTCTCTCCCCCCTTTACACAATGACTGCATCTCAAAGAGCTGTCAGGCCCAAGAAACAGCAAAAAGAAAAGCAGTAGCATCTAAGGAGGTGTCAGCAACAATGCTGATGCGACAGATAAAGAGCAGAAACAACTCCAGAGAGCTTGGTCCTGCTGGAGGGCACTTTACTGAAACAACAGCAGCAAAACTGAATGTGAGGCAGCAAGAGAGCATGTGAACCAGGGTCCAGAGATGTCATGAAGGTGGCAGCTTGAGCTGAACATGCACAGCAATATTGCAATCAGATTTAACCCCACACACCTGAACATCAGAAAAGCAGCAGAAAACTTCATACCTTTTAAGACCAGCTACAAGGTTCCATATAAATAATTTGGTTTAGAAAATTCAACCTGCTCTCACGCAGATGCACACCAAGTATGTCCTAACATGTATTGAGAGCTTTGAATTGCTTTTGTAAGTTATACCTCAATGCATCCTGGTTTGCAAAACACCACAGTAGTGAAAGCTGGTAAAAGGAACAACATGCTGCAGCCCTTCCCATGTGCACTGCACATCTACTGGGTAAGAGTCGAAAGGAAACTTAATGACAGCCACCCCACAATTATATTTTGCAACATGATTTATTACTTTAAGGCAGACAACTCTTACCTGAGCAGCACAAAATGATACTTTGACCCTCTGCTGTTCATTCCAACATTCTTTTCTCTTTAAATCCATGGTTAACCATTCTCATTACAGCATGTTTCTATAGTGACCAATTGCTAAATTAATACTCTGTGTATTTCCCTTTATACCTGCCTTAGTTCAGACTTGGAAACTCAAAGTGTTATTTAAAACATTCCAAAACCTGAGCCTTGAGCTGTAGTAAGATGGTATGATCGACTACTTCATCACCGTAACTTCCCACCTCTTGAAACAATACAAAACTAGAAAAATGCATCTTTTATAAATGAAAGCAAAATTCTTCATGGCTCACTAACAATAACTTGAAAAGCTAATATGTAAAGGGCTAGGAAGAAATGAATTGCCAGTACCTTAGAGAAATATCAGACTCATACTTTCAGGCAAGTACTTAATTTCTTCAGCAGCTTTTTGACTGTTTATTGTGCCTTGGTTACATTAAGAGTACTTTGCCCCAAGTGCAGCAGCCTTCCTAGAGAATAATAACCTAGATAAGCTTTATGTGGAGGTAAAGCACTGTGTTCCCAGGAAAGAGACAGGCGAGCACACTGCTACAACACATGGCAATCAATCATCCTCCTGACATAAAGACTAAAAGCATTAAGAAAGGAACAGTAGTAGGTTGAAGTAAAAAAAATTACAAAGGGACTCAACTGGTTCAAGTTTTACATATGCAAATAAACAGTACGAGGGGGAAATGCAGTGAGATATGTGAAGTAATGAGCAGAAAGATCAGGTGTATCTATCTTCCTGGAAGCCGAAAGAAGGAAGATATTAAACTGTGGTTTCTGGTAAATTGCCACTGCCAGTTATTGACAAAGCTGTCAATTATTCAGGATTATTTAGACTGATGATACCTGAAGAAATGGGGATTTAGACACACTTGGGAGTAATAGGATAGGAATATGCTGCAGATGATAAACGGAATGGACTGAAAGTAAAAGAGCAAAGAAGCCAGCTTCAACGGGGATAATTCAATATTCTTATTAGCATGTAAGAGTACTGCAGTGAAACCATGTACCTACTTTAAAATCTGGATTTTAGAAAACAAATGTAACCAAGTGGATGAAAGACCAAGAATGTTTTATGCTATCAGACTGCTTGGCATAGAATTTATTCAGGTAACTTCTACTCTGCTAATGTTTAAATAACTTAATTAAATGCACTGACTGCCCAGGTCTGTAAACAGTAAAATAATCGTCATTAGGCAGATTTTACTGAAATCAGTCAGACAATACATTAGGAAAGAGGGCAGTGTTTGAGACAGTAGAATTTCAAGTAATTGAGTAATCATGTAGCTTGACATACATGGATAAAGCAGGGACCAACAAGTAAAAAGACAGTCGCAGCTGGTACCACAATATTTTTTAACTGGTCTAGAAGTAAGAGTTAAGTTATATTTTGAGAAAGTGGATGTGAACAGTGTTTTTGAAAGTATTGGATGAGTCTCTTACAAGATCACAAAGGTAAGTTGTATTAAAAACATACTCTGCTGCAGAGGTAGGGTTATTTGCTGACATAGTTCCCTCAATAGAATGAAAAGTATTTGACTATGTTCATGAACAGGTAGTTGACAGGTTAGGATTTCAATACAAGACTTGAAAGAGCTAGGCCTAAATCACAGTTTTGGCATTGTTTGGTCACATAAGCTGCTTAACTCTTCTGTGCTTGACTTCTGATATTCAGCAACTGAACAGCAATTCCTGCTTCCCAGGCATTTCACAGGGATACATATATTCACAACCAAGATATTATAGATATAATCAGAAGAATGCATGAATAGAAATCATATAAGAGGCTCTCAGGTATCAGATACATCAACATCCCGTGTTATTTATATGACCCTTCTAAAATGACTTTGCTTACTCATATGAAACAAATCCTCTGTTCCCAGCACGTAAAGGCCTTATGTGCCACACTGCTGGCGCTCATTCAGTTTTAAGTGAGGCAGGGCACTGCTACCATTTTCATCCCTTAGCTTTGATGGCTACTGTGGCTTCCATCTACCTTGGCTTTTTCTACATAATCCCTAGGGCTTCAACTAAATAATGCCTTGAGCAACCAAAGCCAGGATTTCAGTACATGCCACCAAGAATACTTACACTTCCTAAGAACACTTCCTAAGAACCAAAGCTGAAAACCAGCAAACTTTAACAAGTTTTGAAAAAAATACTGTATGATGACTGAATTGGACAAATTAAAGTGAGTTTTAAATGCTGTAGTACAGTCCAGACGGGGAAAAAAAAAAAAAAAAGGCCTTGGTTTGGCCAAGCACAGTCAGTATTATACAAACAGCTCCTGCCTCCCCACATATACACACTTGTAAATGCAATGGAAAACAGAAGTGCAACAGGGGAATGGGTACAGTGGCTGTTTTCCCAAAGTCTAATAAACTTCGTCACTGAACAGTATTGGACTTCTGATTGACAAGTAATAAATATGACAATATGCCTGGCCCACATTACATAGAAATGACAGCATAATACACTGAAGGCATCTTACGTGTTTTCAAGTTATTTTTCTGATTAGGAAAAGAGACAGAATGCCAACTGACTGTGGGTAAGAAAGGTGAAAGCTGTGAAACAGAAGGTACCAAAGACTGGGCAGAACATGGTGACAGAGAGAGAACTGAAAGATTAAATTTGCTGTTGTTGTAAGTAACCATCATTGAGGACCAATGTATTTCAGAGACTGTACCTGCCTACACAGCTCCTCCCTCAATTTGGGTCTGAAGTTATGGGAAACTGTAATACATTATTTTGATATAGTATATCATAATGTAACATATTGCATTGACTTCCAAAGAAATCTTTATAATGGATGTTGCAGCATCAACTCAAAATACAATTTATAAATGTGGGATTCCTCAGTCTTTGGACTGCTGTTTTCTACTTGAATTAAAATAAGTTTAGGAAATTAAAAAAACCAAACAAACAAAACAAAAACAACCAAAAACCCATCCATGAGCACTTAGTTTAGCTTGCTTTGCCTTAATTTTTCCGTAAGACATGGTACCCCTCTGCTGGGCAAGAACAGACAAAACAGCAAGAAGCAGTGAACCAAAACTGACTGCACAGTAAAACAAAACCAGCCTGTACAGACTAAAGAGGGTAAGTCAGAAAAGGCACCTGAGGCAATGTGTGGCTGACCAAAAGCCTGAGAAAATAAAGAGCCCAGATGTAGACCATTAAAGCAAACATCATACACAATTTAGACTTGGTTCTCCAAACAAGGTGACATTTTTCAAAGCATCTTCAAAATGAGTCATCATCCAAAACACAGTGCTGCACCAGCTACTACTTAAAGGAGAAAAACAACTGCTGCTGCTGAACCCATGACACCTTGAAGGAGTTGTCATCTTGACAAGCACCAGTTCTCCCAGCCAAAACCCAATTGTTGCAATATTTAGGACAACAGGAAGCAGAAAGAATTTCTTGAAGCAAAAGATTTTTGTCCAGAAAAAAATAAATTATGACCTATGAAGCCTGCACTACATGAAAAACCTGGTGAAGAAATTTAGCTGGAACTTCCACATACATAACGCATCGTTTTCCAGGAGAAAGTAATCAAATGTTCAGAGCAGTATTTTACTTTAGGTATTACATTTTTATAGATGAATATTTTTAAATATCACAATCATAGCAGATAGGACAACTTCAGATATCAGCAGTGATGCAGATGAACAAGCAAACTCCTATATGTGCTATATCATTTATGTTTTCCTATAACACTAGTTAAAACTTACTCTGACCTCTGAAGCTTGATAATGAGAGAAGTTAAGTTTCTTCTTAGAAGCTGTTCTTATTAGCAGGAAGACTGGAGTACAGTTGCCCATTTTCTTTCAGACTTCTTGTTCTGCTCTACAGATGACTCTGCTCAGTTCTCTGTGGGCTGGACTACTACTAATTTTTAAACCAAAGACTGATTGCAAAAAAGCCCTGTTTAAAAATAACATTCTAATAAGCAGCTTTGAGGAAATATTAATTCTTTGTTTTGTTTTTTTTTTTTTTTTTGAATATAAATACACAAAAGAGTTTGATAATATTTTTTTCACTCCTTTTATTAAAAACAGTCATTACACTTGAAATACATTTGGCAAAGACACATGACTGTATCTCTACTTTTCAGGAAATTAATTACAGACCATTTCAAAGTGACCTCCTGTGTGCAGTGACCAGGTTCTGCATCACATTTTCATATCGCAAACTTCTGGTTTGGTTTTGGTTGTTCAGGTGATTCTGCTTTTAGCTTGCCTGTGTGATCAACAGCAGCCTATTGGCTTCAAATAGGTTTGGTTTAGATGTATGTACACACATGTAGTGCAAAACTGCACTCAGTACTTGATGCTTGGTACTGAAAAGAACATTCCTCTAGGGTCCTTACCATCAGGCAGACTTATCCTCATGAAAACTCATGAGCCTTGTCAGTCCAAGACTTTCACTATGTTAACCAAAGTTTGCTTCAGCAAGAAACAACTTTTCTAAACCCTTTGCACAGGAACCAGAAAGAGGACAAATCTTACCAACAGAAAACTCCAGAGAAAAAAAAAAAAAAGGCTGTAGCAACAGAAGCAGATCCTCAGTAAAGACAAGTTCTGCTAACCAAACCCACGCAAAACCTTCAAATGTATATCAGCTCTATTGGCGGGGGCAGGAGGAAGAAGTGTTCTTCCCTAGTAGTTACTCACATTCTCAACAGGACAAGATTTACATCAGAAATAGTGTCAGTCCATTTACCAAGATGCATTTTCCCATTTCCCACTCTTGTTTTAGGTCAACTGGAAGCTTCTTTTTTCAGTTTTTCTAAAACCTCATCTGGTGTCATCGATACCACAATCTTCACCACTTTTTCACGTGACTTACCACCCTGGATTAGACATACACAAAAAAAACATCTTTCAGAGAATCACCACCAAAGACACACAGCAAAAAAAAAAATCTCACTGTAACACCAACATATCAGGTACTTTAAAACTAATTCTGAAAGTGGGGGGATGCAGAATTAATAGCAGTAAGTGAGAGCTCATCGATAGCCTTTCTAATTATGTGGAAGACGGAAAACAAAGTCTTATCTACTCTTCTTTTAAAACTGGATACAGCTCCCAGAGCATGCCCTGGATTGATGCTCTTTTTAAAGGCAAAAACGCAAGAAATGCTAAGTTTCTGTAATTTACTTTTATCATCTAGAAGCAAGATGCCAACTAATTTGCATTTTTGTTTTTAAAAAGTGGGTATGTACATATATTTGATAACTGTGTACTTTCAGGTCTTTCTTCAGAGTTATCCATCTCAGATTATTAGCTGCTCTTGAGTTCTCAGGTTGATAACATCAACTAAATGAAAGAAATCACAGCTTTTACACAGGAACTGGCAAACCTGCAACCTCATTTCAAATTGCCTGAAGACAAAACTTTGCTACTAGTCAATAACCAAAGAGAAACAAATTGCTTGTTAATCAGCAGCCTGGCAAAAGGTTTGAGAGGCCCACAAGGGACATGCTGACAGATGAAAAAGTCCTTAAGTCTACTATATAGATATATACCATGGAATTTAAAATTAAATAGATTTTTGAAGCAGTCTAGCCAGTGGATGATGAAAATCAAGGCCCTTGGATAGAAATTTGGCAACCTCAGTTTTATACTGGATCATTTCCCATCATTTTCATAATTAGGTCTGGCTTTGTTAATGTTAGCACTTATCATATGCAAGTAGCAGCTAAAAAAGCAACCAGTATCAAAAATCACTTGCTGTTTACACCTAGCAGATCGGGATGGAAAAACCTAAGCCACAGGTAAAATACATTTGACTACAATGCTTCACTGAGAACAAACAGTGACTTGTGAAAAATAAATGCTAGCCTGTAATTATTTGTGTACTATAGGTCAGAACAGCCAAGTTAAGAATGTCAGACAACACAGCTTAGCACTTACGAGAATAATCTAGTTAAACATGTTTTATAACCTTTAAGGTATAAAACCAGTTTTATCTGTAAATTGCTGATAAACAAATGAAGCAGTTTGCCCATGATTCAGGAGAAACGACTCAAATCCTTGCACCTCTAACTTTTGGCAACAGTGCTCAACTCATTGATTGTGTTGCCATTTACTTTTACCCTTTAACAGACTTCAACTACTACATTAAACCAACAGACAAAAATAAAAAGTATAATTTTTCATTGTGCTCTAATGTTCGTGAAGTATAAATGAATGCGTCTGGAAAGACTGACTGCAAGTGCAATGAATTAATAAACCAAATTATTTATTCAGTGCAATGAATAAAACAAAGAGCTTTCACTGCCAAGTCAAGACATGTAAATGCTGATACAAAGAAACTCTTGAGACCCAGCTATAATCCAAGTGCTTACATATGTCCTTGCTTATGTGTGACAATTGTAATAAAATTTTCACTCAAATACAGAAGTTAAAAATTCTCTGCAAAGCATGAATTTTGTGAACTGCATTTAACATGAAAACAGGAGGATCTTTGAAGAACACAAAAAAACATGAACTACATAGATCTGGAAAATATATCACAATGAGAACTATAGTGATTAAAGATCTCAAATCAGCTCTGGTCCCTCCTAAGCTAAGTTTGCTCTCAATGAATCACACACTTTTAAAGTATCTTTTCCACTGAACTTGGAGAGCAGCTTCCTGTACTTGACGAGTAAGTTTCAAAATATCAAATTTAAACTGCAGTAAAGCAAGATGGAAAAGAAAAAAAAATAATAAAAAAAAGGAAATACCTTTTCTAATGTAACTTCGCTCTTCTTCACTTCTAGCACCTTAGAGAGGTAGCGGCACAGCTCTGCATTGGCCTCCCCATCTGATGGTGGTGCAGCAATAGCTATTCCTACTGCCTCTGCTGTCACATCTGTAATAAATAATTTAAGGATTTAGTGCTCAAAACATTAAAAACATCTAGCTATTATCTCCTAAATAGGAATGCTTATAGTTTAGAAAGCATTTTAATTTAAACCCAAATAAACTTACAGATTAGTGCGCCATTTTTACTGTTCACAAATTCCCTTAAATACATTAGCCAGTACAAAGGTGAAGACGTGACACAGAGAAGCCTTCAGACCTGTACCAGAGCTCCGCCACGAGATACCAGTTTTCACACATCCAGGGCACTGTTTTAAGCCCCTCTCTACGTTTCCCATTCTGATGCAGGTGTAGTTCAGCTTGGCATTGTGTAGCATAACACAAATCAGGTTACCCCACCAAAAGCCATGATAAACCTGTCCAGAGAGCTATGGCATCACCCGCAGCTTCCTTGTTTTGTCGACTGAGCCTGGATACTCCACTGCATCCCAGCTTGTTTCATACCCACACCTCAACGGAAACCAGCTCTGATTTGTACATGAGGAAGCCCAGATTTGTAGAGGAAGCATTTATTAGATTAAGCTTTTATTGTTCAAATAAACCCACACAGCCTCTTGAAGTACAAATCGCATGCACATCATACATGGCCTACGATGCGTTCCTCATCTCAAAACGTAGTAAGAAGAATTTACACCGCGCTCACTGCACCACCTAGCGAGGCCCGACCGAGAACGTGAAGGAGTCACCTCGGACTCCTAAGTGTGAAATTACTACTCCTGTTTTCTAGTGACCTCTTCGCCGCACACCCCAGGGAACATACGCCCCAGACCGCGTTAACGCACTCCTAAGTCGAAGCTCTCTCCCGCTCCGACCGCAGCCCCTCAGGCCCCGCTGCACACGGCACCGCGTCCCGCCTGCTCCCGCGCCTCAGCAGGGCAGGCAGCACCCACCTGTGACGGCGCTGCTCCTGGCGCCGGGCTTGGCCCGAACCGCCACCCTCACGCAGCCGTCACCCGCGGCCACCACCGGCCCCGCGGCGGCGCCCGGTTCCGCTGGCCCCTTCCCGGCTCCTTTCCCCTGGAACACAACAAACGCGGTTACCGCGGGCGGCCCTCCAGCTCTCCGCCTCAGGGTCCGCCCGCACGCACCTTCCGGGACATGGCCCCGCCACCCCGCACCGGCAGCCGACGGAAGCCGGCGAGGGCCGACATGGAGCGGAGCGGCCCTTCCGGCAACACCAGCGAACTCCGCCCCTGGCCGCGCCTGCGCTGTGCCTGCACCGCACGCAGCGCCGAGGGCGGCGCGGGCTGCTGACTGCGCGCCCACGTGCAACCGAGCTCTCCAGCCACCGAGCAGGAAAACAGGTTGGAGAAGAGAGTGCAAACCGTGTGCGCAGCAGCTGGTTCCAAACGCACGGCGTGTTGTAAAGGCCGTGGTCTGAGACCCAAGACCTGTCGCAGGCACTCAGAGAAATCAGGGAAGAGAGACGGAGAGGTTCAGGCTTTTCCTTCTGTGTTATCAAATGATGACTTTAGTGTAAGTCGGGGGAGGGTACAACATTTTGTACATTGAGACATCCTACTACAACACAGTAGATACTGCAAGACACTGGATACTATATACACACATCAATTGCATCAAATTATCATATGCAATCTGCAAAACTAGTTGCACACAAGTAATTCTTCGTTCATACTGATTTTTTTGCTATTAGAATGCCCAGAGGTAAAATATCATCAGTAGAAGTCTTGTATTCTCTTTTTCACACTATACATTTTCTGGTAGGCACATATGTATATACAATGGCTATTTCCATAACCAGCTCTGTGTTCCAAAACAGCCCTTCTGAATTAAAGAGAGATTCTGGAATGACCTGGTTGTTGCTGAATTTGACTTGAGATTTCTTCAGTGCAGCTGCAGGTATGCTCTGCAGTGCTGAGTCCATTAGTTCTCTATGGCTCATCCAAAATGGCAAAATGATAGCAATAGGAATCCACCCTTGCTGCTGTACTTCCAAAAATAACCCCACCAAAACACAAAACAAACAAAACCTCAAAGAAACACAAACCCACCCCAAAAGAACCCAAACCAAACACCTCCTCCCTCCCACCTTCCAAAAAAACCTCACCAAACAGGAGCACTTCATGTCCATAGGGTCATTCTGAGGTGATACTGGAAAGAAGTATAAGCTGGGACTACAGCAGCAGCTTTACTGTCATTTTAGGACAGGTTAGGGAAAACATACACAAGTCCATCATGAGTAAGGATCTTCCAGTTAAAAAAACAAAAAAAGAATTTTACTACATGAGAAATGAAGGGATGGAAGCACAAATGAATTAATCACAAGATGCTATTTAAAACCATCTTTTCAATGTACAGAGTACTTATTCCACTTGCTGTTTTGTCAAGAGGAAAAGCTAAATTACATTCTGCCAATAATTATGCAGAGATCAGCCTTTCTGGTACCTCTCAAACAAGTTTTGTTTTCACACATTCATGTCATTCTGAATAATTTTTTAACTGCTGCCAACAGTGAGCTGAAGTCCACTGATATGCTGACGCATTTGAGATGAGCATGTGAAATTATGTATAAAATATTATTTCTGGTATCTGTCCATCTTCTATTGATGTACCATTGTTGTTACCCGGTGAACTATAAAAGACAAAGCATGTTTTACTAGCAGTAGGAGATTCATGGATCACTTTCTTCAAGCCTTTTGTTCCATAGTGGGAATCAGGACCCTGAAAAACATCACAGGAGATTAGCAACTGAATGGAAGCAGGCAGCAAGACCCACAAAACACTGAAGTTCAAACACTACTGAGTTAGGACCTTTTAATAGTATAAACTGTCTGTACCCACATCATAAAAGTCACATACAAAATCACAGATACCACAAAGTGAGTACTCTATGTCTAAATAAAATATTTGACAGCAGACTTAAACCACTCGATTTTATCCAACTAGTTATAAATAAATTTTGATTCCCATACGGGGGATTATATTTAAACGAATATTAAAAGACTTGAGAAAACACAGAATAAATAAATTTACCCGTAATATTAAAGGGATACTTTCCTAGAATAAATTATTCTTTCCTATACTGCAGCACTAGTATATAAAAAATGACAAAAATGGCAAAAAGTGACAAAAAAACCCCAAACCTTTTAGTTTTCTGTACTATACTGGTTAGAATATGCTCAATAAAAGAAATAAATCTTTAATTTTTACAGAGAGCTGCCAGATTACACATTCTAGTTAGCGCTTTTGCCACATAGAATCATTGACTCCCATTAGGACTCATTCTAACTCTTACATTAGCCAGAAAGTGGGAATGCACATTCTGTTCTGTGGTGCAGAAAAGTGACAGCAGTCTTACAAGCTACTGTGGAGTTTAATTACATCTTTCTTTAGCACTAAAAAATAAATCAAAGATCTAGAAGTCACTTTCCCATGAGAAGAGTGATAAAAGAACAACTGTTGCACCAAAGTAACATTTTTCTTCCCTATTTTTAGATATTCTTACTTTCAACGTTGCACAAGCTGTGTAGCAAACTGTTGGCAAAATCTCTATAGGTTCTTTGAACATAACTCTGAACGTACTGGCTGTTCCATCACAACTAAATCCGGTGTCGTTCTGTCCTAGCGTCTGATTCTTCTCATAATCAATTATCTGTACAAAATCAAGAAAATAAAGATTTTTAGGTTTACAAGCTTGACAAAGATTCTTACTGTATTCATATTAGATTACAAGCAAACACTTGCCTACTCCACCCAGTTTAATTTCAGGGACAGTGCTATGTCAGTAATGGAAAGTAGGTGTAATGTCCTGATACCACTAGGGTTGACCCAGCAGCGTGCTGAACTATGGCCTGCAGGTTTCACACAGGCTGTTCAACCTGCGGCTAGATTCAACACTGCTCTAACCAGATTATAGTCTTTGCTTGGGAGATGAAGAATAGCTCTTACACATTCATCTTCTGACCTTCATGTTGACATATACTCCTGTACTTAGATCTGCTGATCCTGGTACACCTACACAGCCCACATGAGGGAAGCACATACAGGGGCTGTGGCTAATTTAGAAAACAAGTTTTTACAGATAAAGTAAGCAGTTAATGACATGACCTTAAAAGAAAACAAGAACTTGTGCTGCTATGTTTTAGACAATTTATGTTCTAGACTCAGTTTAAAAAATTACACTCAGATTACACATTCCATTTTAAGTGGCAAATAAGAATCACTAGCTCAGATGCAGTAACAGCAGATAACTCTCTTCTTTCTGGTAGCAATCCTGATCTATGTTGCTGAACAACCTCTTGCAGAAGTTGGATATTAAAGCTTTAGAGTAACATGAACCCTTCTCATGATTACTGCACTAACAAGAATCCTATTGGTTTTAATATTTTATTATTAAATTGTCATAATTTTAATACTGCACAAATGAGATGAAGCAAAATGTATCTAGGCAAAATGTGCTCTAATTTCTTCCCCGGGCACAACCAACAGAAACGTTAACTTTTATGATGCTGAAGGCCTAAGTCCCCTCCACATAAAAGATGTATTCGCAATATATGTTATCATTATTTTAAGACAAGTATTATGTGCTTAATTCTCTCAAGCTCTGCTGGTACTGATGCAGGTCCAAGATGAAAGGTAAGACACCCGGGGCTTAAACATCTGTCTGAAAAAATTATGACAAGAACGTTTCAGATTCATCAGGAATTGAGGATACTTCCAGAATAAAGAGAAACTTTATAAGGTGGATGGCATTCATCTGAACTGTAAAAGTACACTAGCCTTTCAATTAGGCTCAGGGGCATCTCTTTCAAGTGAATCTCTTGATCATGCCCACTTAATATGTTTTAGTCTGCCTTGCAAGAACTCAATTATTTTGAGATTAAATGCATCCAGCAAACATGCTGAGGCAGTACACCAAACTGTCTCATCTGCTAACGAGAATTTAGCCGAGAGGATCAAACAAGCTAAAACAAAGTGAAAATCTTCGAATATGTACAATATGGCTGCTAGGCCCTCAGTACCAACTGGTTTATTTTAAAGATCCTATCTACTGCACTATGCTATGCATTTACATAAATGCATAGTTTGAGAAAACTAAACTGATACTACTTTCAAATCAAGGAATTTCCAAATTAGCTTTTAAACTGAGGAATGTGAAAGCCAAAAAATTCATTCAAAACCACATTCCAGATACATTTTGTTTGGAACACCTTAAGAAGAAAGGCACAACATTTTTCTCTTAAGAGACAGATACAAAATTCCTATCCTTAAGTATAGGATGGTCAGAGAATAGTAATCATCAAATAGAAAACAGAAGAGCAATCCCAGGCATGGCTACAGGTTGGGCAGAGATGAGATTCAGAGCAGCCCTGAAGAGAAGAACTTGGGGGTGTTGGTTGATGAAAAAATGAACATGAGCTGACAGTGTGCTCTTGCAGCCCAGAAAGCCAACCGCATCCTGGGCTGCATCAAAAGGAGTGTGACCAGCAGGTCAAGGGAGGTGATCCT
>JASSUY010004462.1:0-13309 GCA_032466535.1 Forpus xanthops
AATACCTCTTTGGTCAGTTTGGGTCAGGTGCCCTGTCTCTGCTTCCTCCTGGCTTCCCCTCCTCCCTGGCAGAGTATAAGACTCAGAAAGTCCTTGGTCAAACCAAACATTCTAAGCCGTAACTAAAACCATCAGTGTTATCATCGCTGTTCCCAAGCTGAAAGTCAAAAACACAGCACTGCACCAGCTACTAAGAAGATAAAAAATGACTGCTTCTGCTGACCCCAGGACAACCCCCCTACACCCCAGGAGCAATGAAGAAGTATTACCTAAATGGTCTCTGCTGGGAATGTGAGAGTTAGGCTGCCAAATCCCAAAGAACTTAGAAGGCATTTTGGTTCCTAAATCCCATACACTCCAACAGTTCCCTGGCCATTTCTTAAAGATCACTGTCCTTTCTTCTTTAGCCCAAACGATCAGAAACCTGTTTAAATGAAAACTCGGAACCCTGCCTCTCAGTGACCAGAAATCGGTCTGAATACTCTTATCAGTCTCTTTTAGGGCTAGAAAAGTGTTGCTAATTGCAAAAGTGATACAACTAAAATTGCTAAAGGGAGATTATCCTAGCTGCAAAACGCCACTGTGCTTGATGAAATCATCGCAGGAGCTAATGCGTCAATTAATTTTTCTAACATCTGTTCAGAGTGCAGCACAAGAAGGCTAAAGCCTTGCATTGGTGATGTAAAATAACAGCAGCACAAGGGACTTTCTGTTTCTACCCAGGGGCACCGTGTTTGTAACCACTGCAGGTTAATGGCTGCAGCTTCACAGGAGGATTAGGGAGTGATGTGGGCCACATGATAGGAGTTGCTGTCTTTGCTGATAGAAGAAGACAGCTTCACATCTGAAGCATCGCTGCTGCTTCAGCGGGTGCCACGGATGGGAAGCCAAAGCTCATGCTGTATGAGCCAGAAGGTGGAAGACTAAGCAGCTAAAGAGCTTAATGACATGATCTCCCCATGTACTGGAAACAGCATGGCACAGGCATTTGCAGCAGTGTAAGGAGGGTAATGTGGCTCTTCAAACAAATCCACCTCATCGCTAGGATCAACTTGTGTGTCACATGCACACAAAATCAGAGCAGAGGGAGGTTATAGGGATTCACCAGCTGCAGATTTGCTTGATCTGCAAAATCAAATGCAAATAGCCACTGACATAACAGGTCCAATAAAGAGATACAAACTCATGCTTTTCTTTTCTGACACCACATTATTCAGGAGAATGGTCTGCAGAAAGGCCAACAGTGGCCAGACACCCTGTATAGCTGGCCACAGATGCTCACATAACTGGCCACAGACTGGCAAGACAAATGTGGCTACCGGAACTGAATGGGAAGAACAGTCGTGCAGTGTATTAGAGAGCGAAGATCTAAAGGCAAAACAAAATGCTCTCCCTGTACTCATTTTATCTCTGAGAAAGCATCGTGCCTGGAAAGTCACTCTGTGGAACCATAGCATGCTCAGATGGTGCACAGTCCAAGCAACTATGCCAAATAACCCAGGAACCAGGGAAGGAAATGACCATTTCCAAAGTAATTTTTAATTACATCATATAAATTTTTGAGTCTTCAGATCATCCTGAGAGGAGCTCAGAAACCACAATTTCTTCCCATTGCCACTTTCTGCAGTTAACACTCAGTGAGGAAAAAAATACCCACAGTAAAGTAGTTCATGTAGTGCATACTTTGGGAACAGACTCCACTGGAGAATGTCATGATATTCTCATGAAGGTTTTCTGGTCAGTGTATGAGCAATAGTTTTATGGGTTATTAGTTAAAAAACATGAGTCAATATTCAAGAGTTGATATCTCCTGTGACTAATAGTTGCCTGTGAAACATGCACAGCAGTTCTTAATGTGTGCTACCGCAGAGGAACCACTATTTAAATTTGCTCAGAAGCCAACTGTTACTGACACCTCCAGGTTTAAGGAAGCATTTGTGTGTAGAGCTGACTAAAAACATGAGACCCTTTGTCTTAAATATGAGCATTTACCCTGAACTTCCAGAAGGAAAATGCCCCTGTTGCAGAATAAAAGCACCATCTTGGGAATGAGGAGACACCAGTTCAGTTCTGTGCTCTGTCCAGGCTTGGTGAATGCTCTCCACCAAGTTCCTTAAACTCTGCTTACATTTTCATACATAAAATAGAGCTATCTCATCTTTTCTCCCTCTTTTATTTTTAATCGCTCTGATGTAGGGACTGTCTCAAAGTATATGATTTGTTTAGTGCTGCACAGTACTGGTGAGCCCGGGGCATAATGGACACCTCCAATTTCCATTAACTTCAAGGCATGCAGTCCCACAGGAGCAGCTTCAAGGACTTCAACCTCTGGACTCTATGGTTGCCAGGGAGAGGCTGTAAATGCCCCACCCCTGAAAACGTTCAAGGTCAGGCTGGATGGGGCTTTGAGCAACTTGATCTAGTTGAACATGGCACTGCTTACTGCAGAGGGGTTAGACTAGATGACCTTTAAAGGTCCCTTCCAACCCAAACCATTCTATGACTTGCTCAGATGCCAGCTGAGCTGGAGTCTTCTCACCCCGGGAAGATGTTTCTGTTGTTTTTACCCAGTGGAGGAAAAACTGCATGATTACAAAACTAGAAAAGGTAAAAAACTGTACACAGTATTCCCCAGAGCTGAACACTTAAAATATCTGCAGAAAAGCATCTGGCCTTAATGTTGAAAATAATCAACATAGTAAAACGCCTTTGTATTCTGCAAGAGATTATAAATTCAAAGGTTCAGTGCTTAAATTGCCTGAACACTCTAGAAACACACACGTAACCCTAACATTCATGCCTTTAGAACACTGCACAAGAATTTTCAGGGTGAATTACCAATTTCCATAATCCTAAATCACTTCTTCCACTGGGATTTTCAGGACTGAGAGCTGCCATTCATCTGTTACAGGGTGCCTGCACCCTTTAAAATGCTGTCAGCAGAAAGACCACAAACTGATAGACAAATGCATCTGAATATAATCACAATTGGCATAAAACTTTCTTCATCCTGTTTCTAAGCAAGCCAGAGCCCTGCTGTTCCCTGTGCTCCAGGGCATTTAGTTGACTGTGGTTTCATGTTTGCACACTGTCCCAGCAGCCATGCAGACCAGGGCCAAACCTCCCCCAGGTTCACGGATGGAGTTTGAGGCCAGAAGATGATGTGCTGAATTATTGCAAGAGCCTGATCTTGAGGGGTTTCCAGGGAGGCTGAGAGCAGAGAGCAGTGAAAATCTAGTAAGAGTTTCTGCCTACTTCAGAGTTTCACCCTCGTGTTGGAAAAGTCAATGAGGTAAAATAATTTGGAAAAAAAAAAAAAACTAAAATTAAAAAAATAAGCATGATTATTTCTCTCTTTCGAATGAGTTCTGTAGCTGTGCTCATTTCATAACCACCTTTTGTTCCATTTTCTCAAAGAGACACTTCCCTTCCTGGCTCTCATGAGCCCTTTCCGTAGACTGCCTGAGCCCAGTACTCCCTCCTTCCTCTTCGCCCTTTTCAATCTGATTAAATTTGCTTTTTCCTCAAGTGGCACAGATCATTTCAAAACAGCCTTTCCTCCCCTTTTCATATTAACGCTTTCCAGTTATTTCAAAACTCAATCAAAACCCAGAGCTTTTGCCATGAGTTTAGCTATCCCATTTTTCTTTTATGTGGGTATTTTTCCCTACTGTTAAGTGCTTTGCAGTGCTATTAGTATAACAAATATCAGACACAGAACTGAGCTGTGTTGTGCAATAGTGTCCAGCCTAAGACTCACCCACACATTTAGAACAATCCTCAATAGACTGGCCTGTGGGCTCCAGCTCCCCACTTGTGCACCCAGAAGGCAGCTTACTGTCCGTTTTCCCTTTTCCTGGGGTCTTTTTCCTCCCATGAACTGATGTCAGTAATGAATCTATGAATTGGCTCCACTTAATCCACAATCTTTTCTGTCTGTTTGGACTGGACAAGAAGCTTGTATTTTCCCATAAAGGTTACCTTCCTTCTTCTGAAGGCAGCCACCTTCAAAACTGAGCAACTAACATCACTCACTATGTACTACTGAGTTTTTTCATATCCTGCCAATCAGAACCTCATCTGCTCAAAACCTGAAAACAACCATAAAGGTATATCTAAAACACGAGAGAAATGCTCCCAGTAGTAGAGCTCATAAAACCAAAATTTCAGGAGAGACAAACTAGCAAATACTGGAAAAAGAAGGGACCACAGGATTATAGAGAAGAAAGCAACCCTAGACCTCACTTTCTGATATTATAAGGTTATGAGTAAATTAAATTGGCACAACTTTCCAGAATGAGCAATGGGACAGGCTGAAAAGACTTTGCTGTAGCCTCACCAGCAAAACCACTAAAATTTCAGCAGATGAACAAAAAAATAGAAGGTGGCGGTGATGTGTCAGAGAACATGAAGAAAAGTATGTGACCACTTCCTATTTTTGTTCACTGACATGTAGACAAAATATATCATACAGACATGCCCTGGGACATAGAATCACTCCACCAAAACTGCAGAGGTCATATCATGAGCTGATTCAGCCTCCGTTTCCACTTCTGGAAAGATGAGGCTGACCAAAGCTCTTCAATCCAGCTGTCACCAGTAACAGAAAGGATAAACATCCAGTACGAGTCATTTATGAGGCTGATGTAATAGTCTGGAGACATTCCCATGCTGTTCCTGATGAAGACCTAAGAATACTTGTGGTAGCGAGAACTTCCATGGGATCTTTCCTTAGTTGGTCTTGGAGGGACAAAAAATGGTTCAAATAGACAGGACAGTCTATTAGGGCTAAAATTATTTGTGCATGCAACATGTTCAGGGACTTCTGGGCTTTACATGGGCAAAGCATCAGACTGGGAGTGGGCAGATAACTGTTACCTTTCTAACTGGGATGTTACACAAGGAGGAGGGTATAGGCGCTGGTGTGTGCCATTCAGTGCCTGCGCTGCTTCAGCACCTACTGAAAGTGAGGAGGTGGCATACCAGCCCAGATGTGGTTGGGATGCTCTCCTGTTTCCATGAGTTCTTTTTCTGTAGGAGCACCTGCTGAGGCTGGTGCTGTGCACAGGCAGATCCATAGAGGCAGTCCACCCCTAGTGGGTCACCACTCAAAAGAGAGGAAGGAAGAAAAGGGAAGTGGCAGGTAGATGGAAGACTACAAATAACTGACAAGATGATGCATTAATTAACATGACAGCAAGCATTTTCATAACAGAAAGAGCATAAGTGCTGTCAGGGTTTGTTTTTTTTTTTTTTGTGGAGAACAAGCCAATAAGAGCTCAAACAAACCTTAGAGAACTACTGTTTGTAACAGGCATGTCATTTTTGGAGAAATACACACCATCAGTCCCTGGAGGACCAGGCAACACCCAGGCATTACTGTTGGATTGAAAGTTTCATGTTGAAATGCGACAGTTCCACCCTGGGAAAAAAAAAAAAACATTGCAAATGTCTGCCTTAGCTTTTACATTAAAACCTCCTAGTGAAGAGGGGCAGAAATACATGGTATTTATGACTCAAATAGGCCAAGTCCCACTTCCTGCAGTGCACACATGCCCCATTGCAGCATCCTGCACACAGGTTGTTAGGCTGTCCTGCTCAGAGATAGGTATGGTGACGATAAATGGCACAAGATGAGATGGTTTATAACAAGCCCTGCAAAGCCCACAAACCACTGTAGTTGCTGTGCAGACTGATGGCACTGTGACTATGTAATTTAAACCTCAAACTTATCCTTAGTCAGAGAATACAACACAATTAAAAACAAAAACCCAAACACCCATAAACAAGTAAATCTCTGCCAGAACTAAAACTTGCAAGCAAAAGTTATCAGACATTTGAGCCAAAATCAAGCACACAGTGAGGAGATATGTCTAAGTCTAGGTGCTTTATGAAGCCAGGAAACCATGAAGGTATAGTGGGGCTGTGGGAATGTTTTATCAGGGACATTTCATCTGAGCACATTTCATTCCCACTTGGTGCCTGTCTGTGCTGTGCCAGCTGGCAACCACATCACAGAGCCCTGCAACTCTGTCGCTACTCCTCCCCAAAGGCCGTAACACTGCCAGGCAGGTGGACCTGCCCTCACTCAGCCTGCCAAAAGCTACAGGCAGCGAGGCAGAGCCTCCTCCAGGCATGTGGAGCCAGGAAGGGAAGGGACAGTGTGGCAGTGATATGTGCCCTTGACTGAAGAGCTGAACTAGGGCATCAGGTATGTCACAGGGGATGCCTGCCAGCAGGCTGCCTGCTCCCATCACCAGTAATGTGGAGACAATATGTCCTTCACTGTACACAGCAGCTTGTTAGTGATTTTCCCACCAGAGAGACCCCTAAGCAATAGCAAAAGCCATAGAGAAAGTCCAGGGAGCAATGCCTCTGGCTCTGGAGGAACAGAATTGTTACTGGGGTATTAGTATTAGTACTCTCATGGCTTTTTTACTTAAAGAGCTAGAAAACTTGGCTTAGCTCTGGGTGAAACTGGGCTATGACTAGGTCACCCCACTTAGGAAAATGGGGTGAATTTTTGCACTGGGCAGGTTAAAGTGAAGCATTCAGAAAGGTAGCCACAAGGGTTACATGGCTTTCTTATGTTGCTTGCATTGTAGATTGGTTTTGGTCTGCCAATGAAGTTTCTCAGTGCCTTTCACTACATTAAAAACAAGAAGCCAAAGAAACAAAAGCCCAGCTCACCTGTAACTCACATCACACCCTCTACAGAAAGATAGGAGCTAGTTTTCAAACATCCACGAAGGGCTACCAAACAATTCAGAGGCCTCCTCCATCAGCAACCACCAAGCCAGGCAGACACCTCTGACTGCTCTTTTCCCAGTACCGAGACCAGTTTTTGGTGACTGAACTGCTTCTGAGAGGACATTAAGAGCTTCAAAACCTGCCACTTCCCTTGAGGCTATTTCAAGGGAATCCTGGGAAGTTTAGAAACTGAGACTATATCATGAAATGGCAATTGCATGAAAGAATCACTGCAGGAAGCACCTTCAAAACTAAAGGCAGTGAATCTATTACTAGGCATAGCTGAAGCTTCACGTGCTATAAAATGCCCTTTGGGTAATTTTCTCACAGGTCAGTAGGTTTCAGCCTTGAGAATTGCTATGAAATGGTAAGTAGCTCCCACCCAACAACTATGAACAAACTGATGGCACCCCAACAAACAGGAGAGCAACAAGGTTGGTTGAGATGCCGCCTAGCTTGGCATCTTTCCAGGTATGAAAATCAGAAGGGCAGCTTTTCTCTCTGCCATGCTTTAACTAGTAGTGTAATTCTGTGCCACCTCACACAAGCAAGCTCTTTCCATGTGCCTTGCTCAGGAACCTAAGAAATAGTTAAATATCTGTATGAGAAAGATGCTACTGGCACAGGGCTGACACCTGCCCTTCAATATGCATGCCCTGCTTCTGCTGTCAAGGTAGATCAATGTTTAATGCAATGGCCTTGACAGAGTGCTGTTAATAAAGATGCAGAGAGCAAACAGAAACATCTGAAATAGCAAGGCCACGTCACATAGCTTGCTCTTCAGGGATCTGATCTATTTTGTGGTGAATTTATGACAAGCATTTAAAAAAAATGCATAAATAAGGGCCCCATCCTGGATCTCTATCTCGGGTAACGTTCTTTTCCACCTCTGGCCACATCTTAGGGTAGTGTGGAGAGCAGAACACATGTCGTTGCCCATTTGCCCTGCTCGTAGGTGCACAAGGGAAAGGGGAGCATTAATATAGGACCATGGTGTCCCTGTACTGCCTGAGGTAAAGGGAAAGAGTGGTGTAGGACCGTGGTATCCCTGCAGTCTATTGCTATGCTGGCAGTGCTTGGCTGCACATGAGGGACACTACCTAAACAGTGTGGGATGGACCTTACTTACATCATGTGTCTCTGTCCTTTGCGCAGGTTACCTTCTAGAATAAGTTGCCATTCACAGTTTACCCTCCCCATTAGAATATTTGTCAAATATAGGAGCAAAAAATTATAGAGCAAACGACTAAGTTGTAGTTTATGCATGCATAAATCTTGTTAAAATAGGTATCTGCTGAAGCAGTGGGAGGTTTTGACCCTTTAAACCAGTAATGGGATTTGTGCTCAGAATTTCACCTTGGTTTTCTGAAAACCTGTTCAAAGAGCACTTAATAAAAGCCTGATTTAGGACAGTGAAAATGTGTGTGCAGAACACAAACCAGGCAGGTCTGGGCCGAGCTGTACACGTGAATCAATAGGCCAGGGCAACAGCAGGGAGCAGAGGTGACCTCAGACTCACGGCCTTCTGCTCAATGAGGATGCAGCTCTGACCCCATAAATAACAACATCTGGATTATACATCACCTATATCTCTCTCTTGCCATTATTTTCTTCTCTCTGCCTCAATGTCTCCCTTTCCTAAACACTCTCAAAGCCACACATACCTCTCATAACATAGTCCTGCCCTCAGATTCACATCTCTGCTTCAAAAATCACCTCTTCCATGACTCCTCATTGTTAATCTCCCCAGCAATCACTTTTCCACTAAATACCTGAATTGAATTATCTGACTATTGTCCAGGCCAGAAAAGCCTGTAAGATTATGAACACAAGCAACACAGCTAATTCTTTGCCTTGTAGGCACCATGCTCTTTAAATAGTTTATTAATATCATTAAATATTTTTATTCTCTGTATTAAGAATAACCAAATCTCCAAAGATTTTTTTCTTTTTCAGTTCAGGAATTTATCCAGACATCTGGATGCTTATTTGCAGCTTCTCCAAATTTTCTTGGCCAGTGCATTATGCTGGAAATCATGAGATTTCCAATGGATTGTTTTTTATCCAATTGGAAATACTGCAAGAAGAGTTTTTTCCTCCCAGCCTTCCAGGATTTCTAGTTCATGTGCCGGCTGGAATCAGCATATAAAGAGGAGCATAAAAAGAAAGCCTTAATTAAGAAAAGCTCAGGAAATATTTGTACTTCAAAGGTATCTTTTCAGCTTGGGGTGACAGTTTTAATTATTTTCTAATGAAGTGAAGCTGGTGAAATCATACTTTGTGTGACTGTCATATGACCATTCATAGAAGACCAGGACACTGAGGAGGCAAGATCTAGGCCTCTGCCAAGCTTGCATTTACGATCAGTTAGTGTGTCTGATGGGTATTTGAATTACCCAGTTTTGAATTAGAGATGGAGTCTTATTTAGGTTTCTGAGCTTCTCTATTCTAAGGTCTCCACACCTCTCTCAAGTACACCTGCTAGTTCTGCTTTTGCCACCTATTTTGCAACATCAGTGGAAGATGAGATCACTGCTCTGACCTCAGTGGCACTTTTTCCCATGCCACTCTCCAGTGAAAGGATAGAGAGAAGAGGATTGGTGGAAAGAGAAGAAACTGTGGCTATGGAGGGCAAGATAGAGATGGTCATGTGACAAACAAGGGGATACGAAAAGGAGGAGGAGGTTGAGGAGATACAGTCTGAGATAATGGAAAAAATAACAAACACATGGCCTCCTCCCTTTCTCCAAAATCAGCCTAAATCTGGAAAGATACAGCAAAAGATAAGGCACAAAATCCAACCAGGGGATGCTAGAGAAAAAAAAAAGGAGAGAAATAGCAGGAGCTAAGAAAACACTGTGCCAAAGTGGAACCAAATAAATGGTCCCTCCTATAGAGACACAGCCTACACTTGTTGGCTTGGTAGCACCCTCAGTTACCACGTAAGCACGTCAGCTTTAGCACAGCCACAGCAGCTCAATACCAGAGCCCTGCTGGAAGTTGTTCTCTGTACATTAAGTTGACTTCCAGGAAATCTGCTTTTAGTGAGCATATTAAACAGGATTCCAGGAAAACAGATGTCATGCACTTGGAAGAATTTTGCATTATATTTAATTTCATCAGTGTGTACGGAACCAACAGGAGGCTTCAAATAATGCAGGCTCTGAAAGCCATCAACACATTATCAGCAAATTTATGATATGAGGCATAGAGCACACATTCAAGGTCACCAACAGGTGATGTGCAAGGGCAGATTAGATATCCCATGTCTGCTGTGGCCCATGCTTCCAATGGCTATTCATCTGCAGCTGATTAGAGAACTTTGCTCTAGTTGATCAGAGTAACGATGCAGCGTCATTTCTTTGAAAGCAATGCCTGGCAGTGTCACCTAGGGAAAACAGGGATACTTGTCTATGAAGGACAAGGCTTTTTTGTGGAGCACAGGGAACAGAAGGTAGACAGAACTTTTGTTAGTGCTGTTGCTGTTGTAAAGTCTGCCCTATACCAAAAGACAACAGTTACATGGTATTTCCTATAAAACATAAAAAGCCTCTGAAAATTTAGCAGAGAATCATTCACAACATGTCTAAGACTTCCAAAGCCAACAGAGCAAACCAGAACTCATTAAGAGAGAAAATAAGATTGTAATTAATTAACTTACTGAAATTATGAATCAAGGACTACACAGGAAAGGCTATGCATCACTTTGCAAGTTATTCAGTTAATCAAATAACTGGACAGAAATATTTGCATTAAAAATTACACGAGAAAGTGCTGATTGCAGAGTTTAATAATCCAAATTGTTATTTCTACAAAGTCTATTTCGAGTCTGAGATATATGTACAAAAAGTTCCACTGGTATAAAGGGAGGTTTGGGACTGTGCCCTTTGTGCTTAAAACCTTTCTCTGGAGCACCCTGACATACAGTCAAAGGGACAGTTGGAAACTCACCCATGTTAAGCCCCTTCCTACTTCTGCAAAAGGTTCAGGGCAATAGGATCTTTGTGACACCTCCTAAGGACAGCTTACAACACAACAAGAGGACCCTGGGATTGCAATAGCTAAAGGTCAACCTTTATATTTTCTCAATATCCTTTCCCATAAAGAGCAGTTTCCACAGGTGCCACTTGAAACTCAGCCCTCAGCTCTGCCCTAGCTCAAGAACTCAACCTGGCCCCATGTAAGCTGCATTTTGGGGCACAACTGCATCAGCAGCCCTGAAGGTATCTTGGCTGCTTGGTCCAAGCTTTCTCCTGCTGCGTGTGTTGCCTCTTTTCCTTGGCACCCTCATCCCAACCCTAATCCAGCCCTTGGGCTGAGATTTATAGGAGGGGAACACAGGAGCCAACTGGCCAAGAAGCAGCCCTCACTGCACTTGGCAGTCCCCCCCAGCCCACTCTCTCACACGTACTGGCTGTTGTTTCCTTGGATTCCAAACCCAGTGGATGCTCTCATGATTTTTATGCGTTCAGGATCTGAATGTTTTATCAAGCTGTTACAAACTCATTTCATTCCAGGCACATGGAAAGACATAATCCAGACTCAGTCTCACTTCCTAGCCAAGAGAAGGTTCCTTTACTTTGCCTAAACCACTTTAATTTTGAATCTGTTATTCCCCTAGTTTCATGTCTCTACTACTTCTGCTTTTCACTGATTTAAGAGTTTTTGACTTTGTGGATGAAAGCAGCAGTACAACAGTCACACTGAGTCATGAGGTCTCTCAAATTGCTTCAAATCAGAATAATCTAATTCAGCCATTTGAAGTAAATGCAAGGTTATTAATATGCCAAGTACAGTGCTTCATTGCATCAACTTTTTCCCCAAGTTGCAGCATACTTTACAAGCAATAGACCTGTAAGGCTTTGTTGGTGACACTAAGATGTAGTTTTTGCCCTTTTGTCTTTCTTGCTCTTTTATTTTCTCCACAGATCTATTTGCTAAAATAAATTGAAACTGGGTAAAAGAATATCAGGCACAATTTATACTAGATATATCTGCAATTACTAACTCTGAATTAAACATACCCCTTCATGAATAATGAAGCAGAATAGGCCAGAGGAAAAATGAGATAAGATCTTCAATCCATGTATTTTTAATTGCTTCATTATCTAAAATTTGGTATGAATAGCAGTGGATACAGTTTGCTGTTAATGTACAAAAAGAAATGAGAATTTTCAACCAAATCACAAAAGGCTATCAAAAATTAATTGTGTGCTGTGATCACTGGAAATGTAAGTGATTTTGTGGCAGAGTGACATAAAAAAATACCATTTATATGCTAATAATGAACAAGTCATATTTTTTCATTTGGATGCAAAATAAATTTTATTTTCATTTTAATGAACTGTAATGAATTATAAGCTGTTTCTTTTTTTTTCTTTGGGTAAAAGCTGGGGGAAAGACAAAAAGGCTGCCCCTAAATGAAACCAGCACAGCATGATCCTTGTTTTGACCTCTTAAACTGCTGACTTGGCAGTTCATGGTCAAAGGCTGCCTTTAAGACTCAAGGTGTGCACTGCAACAGACAAGACCTGGGAACACACTCCTTCACAGGGCAAAACCAGAAATTCATCCACAGTAGGTGAAGGAAGCCAACCTTTATTTCCTACAAGCCCAAGCAGCCTCAGAAGGGGGTCTGACACATATTCGTCTGCATAGATGCGGCAGCTCTAAGCCTAGGGACAGCTTCTGTAACTGTTGATGAAAGCATCAAGCATCACAAGGTACACTAGATATATTTGCAGTCCCCAACTCTGAATTAAATATGATCCTTCATAAATAATGGAACCAAAAAAAGACCAGAGGTACTAAAGAAAATGATCCAAAGCCTATTAAAGCCTATGAAATGTCTCACATTGATGCATACCACATTAATAAACACTTATAGAACAGGGTTTCTTTACGGTAGCTCCTAGAAGCACAAAGCACAGTAAGGATCTTTATCACTTCAATTGCTGCATATAATGAAAGAGATAGTGCTGTCCTAAAGGCATTACAGTGTAAGGATAAGGCAAGGGTTAGTGACTTGGAAAAGAGCAACACAGGGAGCCCAAACAAGCTATGAGATGACTCTGCTCAGCAATTATATGTGCAGCAGTCTTGGCATAGCAGCTGCCCCAACACTTCTGAAACAGTTGAGCTTGTACCAACACCAGCTGAAATCAATAGATATTGCAAACATTAAACACCCAGGAAAACCCAGCTCAGCTTTTCAAGATGAGCCAACCATAATGAAAAGTCCATCTGAAACTGCTTCTCTTGTATTTACTGCTCCTCATTCACACAGAGGACTTCCCTCAGGGCGCATGCGCCTGTCTCCATTTGGAGTCAAATTCTTTGCAGACTCATGCAGATTGCCCACACGTAATCAAATTCTAGCTTTAACTTCCTTCTTGGGGTCTTCTGCATGCTGTTTAAAACAACCTGTTGCAAACAGCTCTGCCATGTGTCGTGGTTTGAGGCCCCTCAAACAGTTCTGTGCACCCCCCCCCCTCTTTCTTCCCCAGTCCCGGGGAAATGGGAGGAAAATCCAAAGAATGCAACTCCCACAGGTTGAGAT
>JASSUY010004472.1:0-23021 GCA_032466535.1 Forpus xanthops
GGGAGGTGCTCCAGTCCCCTGATCATCCTCGTGGCCCTCCTCTGGACTTGTTCAAACAGTTCCATGTCCTTAGAGCGGCTTTCAAGCCTAGCAAATAAACAGCACTTTCAGTTTATGTAATGGAAGAGAGTAGACTGTTTTGGCTATGCAACAAACAAGACAAAGAGATAGAAAGGGAAAAGCTACCGAAAGCTCCAAGAAAGAAAATGGAAATTTCAACCTTTTTCTTTCCTGTGTTGGGGTAGTAAGGAGGTAACTTTGTGTCCATGAGACTGAACAAGTGGAAAATTTAAGACAAGGAGATGGTTAGCTGCAATTTCATGGTGGGTTATTGCCAAGCGGAAAATTTAAGACGAGATGGTTAGTTGCAATTTCATGGTGGGTTATTGCAATAATAGCAATTACCCTTGCTCCTATTGAGTTTTACTGCAAGATAGCAAAGACAATCTTGCAGAGGGAAGCATACAGGAAACTCCTAATACACATATTCCCTTAATGTTTCCAACTGCTTCAGTGACTTTTTCCTGATCTGTGGGAACCCCTTCCCTCCTGAGAAAACTAATGAAAATGGTTTCATACAGCTTGCTTGTTGTCAGCAGCTGTCAGTGTTTACTTTCCTTTTTTCTTTTCCAACCAGTAACTAAATAGTCATAACTAAACAAAAGACCTGGTGTGTAAAGCAAGAGCATGCTAAAGACAAGGACACAAAAAGGTAACCAAAAGAATGTGGCTCACAGTGCAATTATCTAACCACCAGGACTGATGTGGAATAAGGTCCAAAATATCTGGATCCCATTCCTGATCTTATTCTTTGCAATTCTCTTATTTTTTATGAAAGTCTGGTGAAATCCCATCTTTTCTAAATCACCTTAATAAACGGTTATTACTTACTTGGATTTGGAGGTTTATATCATCAAATATCAACCTAAGTGCTAATTCACTAATGGTTTTACAGAAAAAGATTATTAAGCAGCTTTTTTAATGCATTACTGGTCAGTAGTATTGTTGGTATTTAATGTCATTTTGCCATACATCTGATTAGTAGAAAGCAAGAAAAGCATGGACAAGCCAATGATTGTGCCAGACACCATGTTTGCTATTTGCTCCAAAAGCAGTGTTTTATTGTCACAGAACAATTCAAACAGCTAAACATGATCCAAACCCCTCAGGTATTTACACAGAGGACCAAATACAGTTATAACAGCATAAAATAAAGCTTTTCTAAGGCACGGGTATATTCTGATCGACATCGGCAAGGAAGCATTTTTCTACTGAAATTTATCATATTCTCCCACTAAAGCAACAGGTACCAAGTGTGGTGGAGGTAGAGATGGAGATTTTGATGCTGTAGAAGGCCTGAGAGTCCTTCAGCATATTGCAATACCAGCATCCTGGTAACAGGAGACCTGACAGGGCCTGCAGCTGTTATTCTCTATACAACTGCAGCTTTTTCAAGCACTCACACGTGTCTTCTGCCTTCGTAAAACAACAGAATAGTTTGGTTAAAAGGGGCCTTAAAGCTCATGGGGTTCTAACCCCTTTGCCACGGGCAGGGGCACCTTCCACTAGAGCAGTTTACTCAAAGCCTGTCCAACCTGGCCTTGAACACTGGCAGGGATAGGGCAACTTCTGGCAAGTTCTCCACCTTCTTACCCCATCTCTTTCCCGAAGCTCACGTGTTCATCTCCTTCCTCCGTCATCACGCGGGCCCAAGGGCCCTGACCAGAGCACAACTATTGCAAGCCCCATGGCTGCTGCAGTTGTCTATTCCTGGCATAAGCGCAGCGCCAAGCACCCTGTCAGCGCTGTCTGTCACTCCTGAGGTGCTCGCCTCCCGACCCCCGCCATTCTTAGGGCTCCTTCACCCCAGATAGGCCCTTTCACCCCACAGGCACAAGAGGCCAGGCGGCATCCGGCACGGGCAGCAGCCCCCTCTCACCCAGCCCTGCCTTCAGCAGTTGCTCGCCCTCAGCAGAGCTGAGGGCACCGTCCCGCCATCGGCGGGCACAGGGCCCCAGGCTTCCCGCACTCGGAAGGTGCTAAAAGGCGAGCGAGGAGACGGCCCTCCCTTACGGGCACCGCGTTCCCGGCAGAGCAGCTGACCCCGGTCACGGTACACGGGGTCCGCCCGGCGGGACCCACCCCCACCCCTTCCCGTAATCGCTGCCCGGAGGCGGCTGCCGCAAAGCACGGACACACGGGGCCGTGCGCATGCGCACACCGCTCACCGCCCCGAGCCAACCCTCCCGCGCGCTCTGCCGAGCACGCCGCCGCGGCGTCGGCCAATGGAGAGCGAGCGCGCACCGGCCGCGCAGTGACGTCAGAGCGGCGAACCCGACCCTCAAGTCCCGCGCCCGGAGCCCAATGAAAGGGAACGTGCACCGGGGGGCTCTTCCCCGCCTTCCGTGACGTCAGAGCCACCGCCTCTCTCCCTTGTGCCGACCGGCCGCCAGGGGCCAATCAGAGCTCGCGTGCAGCCCTAGTCCCGCCCCACCCGCGCAGTGACCTCACGGCATCTCCTCTGGCGGCGGAGACGTGCAGCCAATCAGCGGCGAGGGAGGCCGCGTGAGGCCCCGCCCCCGCCCGTAATCCCCTCCCGTCCCCGTCCCCTTTTCTCCTCTCTCCCCCCGCACCGAGCGCTTGGCGGCGGCGGGCAGCGGCGCAGCCCAGTCGTGTCCGTGCGGGCGGCGGCGCCTCCGCGGGTTCGGCGACATGGCGTGCGCTGCGGCGGGGGCCGAGTTCAACATCCTTCTCGCCACCGACTCCTACAAGGTGGGTACGGGCACGGCGGGCGAGCAGGAGCGAGTCACCTCTGCGGGCTCTCCGGTGGCGCCGTACCGGACCTGCCGGGCCTGGCGACGGGCGCTCCGCACGCAGGGCACCGAGCCGGCTTGGCCCTGCCGCCACCGGCTCCTTCCCTCTGCCCACCTGGCCGGAGCTGGGAGCCCTGCAGCCCCCGAGGTGTGAGAGGGGGTGCCCGGCCTCGAGGGGGCGGAGGCCTGGCTTGGGGCTGACCCGGCAGCCCCGCGCAGGGGAGCGTGCGGCCGATCCCCCTTCCCCGTCGGGGTGCCCGGGGTCGTGCTACCGGGGGGTGCCGGCGGCGGCCGGGCGAGAAAAGAAAGTGAAAGCAGGCGGGGCGGGTGCGGAGTGGGGCGGGCAGGACGGGACAAGAGGGGCGGCCATGGCGGGGGGCGGGGTGCCCGCCCCGCAGAGCATCCCTTAGCGGCCGCCGCGCTGCCCTCCCGCCCTCGCCGGGGCCGGGAGTGGGCGCACGTGTTACCGCGGTTGGAGGCTGGAGGCGAGTGGAGCAGTTACTCTTCCGTGTCTTGTTTCTCCCGCTCTGCCCGCTCGGGGGGTGGGACGGTGTGCGGGCTGCCCGCTGCCTGCGGTCCTGTGTCGGATTCTGGTGCAGAATGCTCGGAGCAAGCGGCGGACTTAAAGTGTATTTCCTAATCCTCTGCTTAGTTTGTGGTCATTGCAGTATCACGCTTGCGAGGCAAGGTTTTAGTTCAGAGTATAGAAATGCACTTTGCAATCCTCCCTGCGTTCTATGGGGTGATTTGAAAACAGCGGTGCTTGATAGCAAAGACCGACTGCAGGCGTGCTGTCCATGTTCCGATCCTGGGATTTCTGACCCAGGAGCTCTTGACGTGCCTCACAACAGGAATATGGCCAGGCCCAAGTCCTGCTCCTGTGCAGCGTTGCATTAGTGTATATAAACAGCTTCCAGACGCTGGGCCGAGCCGTTGAGTGGCTCCAGAAGTCCGGTTGTATAGATGCCCCCTGTGTTTCCTAGGCCAGAAGACTTTTCCTTCAGGAGCTTCATTGCCGTGTCAAAGAGGTTGTTGATGCCCTAAACGAAGCTACAGTGACAGTCCTGATTATCATTATAAAGCATTTATTATGTTACTCCTCTTTAAATATTTGATCACTCAGATGCTGGAGAGGGATCCTTCATCAGGGTCTGTGATGATAGAACAGGAAGTGATGGGTTCAAATTTAAACAGGAGGTTTAGGTTAGATACAAGGAAGAAATTCTTTACTGTGAGAGTGGTGAGGCACTGGAACAGGCTGCCCTTCGAAGCTGTGAATGCTTTATCCCTGATGTGTTCAATACCAGGTTGTACAGGGCCTTGAGCAACCTGGTCCTGTGACTAGGCCATGGCAGGGGGGTGGAACTAGATGATCTTAAGATTTTATTCCAACCTAAACCATTCTATGAATCTATGGGCTTCTAGAAGGAGGGTAGTTCTAGATAGAAAAGTTGAAAAAGCAAATACACTGTTACAGCTGGGTCTTGTTATTGGCTAATGACTGAAGTACAAGCTTCAGTTTGTACTCCCATTGCTGACTTGTGGTGTTGTACCTTTCCCAGCTCCTTTGTCATATTATTATTATATGATGCTACATAAAGGTGCTCTTTTTGTAAAGAAATTAGTAGCATTTATTGTTGCTGTTAGTGGGAAGGTGTGTTGGAAGACACTGATAGAGCAGCTCAGTCAGAGCATCGTAATGCAGCTGAGGGCTCCCAAAACTGCTTATATTAAGAGCTTAAGTGATCATTATCAAACTTACTCAAATACGGAAGATCCACTTCCATGTCTGAGGCTAATCACATTAAATACTGTAGGCTTGTGTTTAAATGGTATCTGTTTAAATCTAATTTGCATACTACTTCTTCTAAATGCACTGGGTCTGCTCCAGGATGATGAGGAGCACTGGACTGACAGAAGACCTGTTTGCTTCTGATTTGTTTGCTCTTTCCTAGGAAAGATGACTTAGTAACACCGCAGGAGTGGTAGAAATCTTAGAGGGTGTAAAGGCCTCAGGTTGGGTTGTTTTTTTGCAGTTTAAAACTGAATTTGGGTGAGGTTTTCTGTAGCAGCCAGGAGCATTTTGTGTTATACTGAAAACAGTTGGAATTACCTACTTTGCTTTGTCAGGACTATTCAAATTGTCTCTTTTCCTGTAAGCTTTTTTCCCAAATCTTAGGAACTCCAGCTTCTTTGAACAGGGCTTAAACAAGTAGCTTCTTTTATCTTGTGAGGTAGCACAAGCAAACATCACTTATCTTCTCCCTGGATGATACTGTCATTTCCTAATCAATGAAACCCCCTTAGCGAGAGCACTTTCAGTAGCAATTGCACTAAAATATCTGGTAGTTGCAACATCTAGCTTTTCACAGGAGTTACCAAACACTCTTGCTAACAATTAAATGTGAGAATTAATCTTACGTGCATTTTTTTTCTTTAGATACTTCTGCACTATCCACAATTGTAGCATCTGCTTGTGTGCAGTGCTGTCTACAAATAACATTTCTGACTCTGAGAAAAAAACCTGTATCAGTTCAGAAGCTTATTTGCTGATACTATTGGCAGTAGACACCAATCCATACAAACTAATGTTGGTGACAAATGTCATGAGGAAATAAACAGCTTGGGGTAAGGGAATGTAAGCATGCAGACTGCCTTAACGAATACAACCCTAGCTCCTCACTTAGGCAGCTGTCTGTGGATAAAAAGTTCTGGTATCTTGGGGTCGTATCTGTAGCAATACGTTAGTTTGATCATTAGCTCCAGCGTCACATTTCTTTTGCTACAGTTGGAAATTTGGGGCACAGGGAAAATTGGTTAGTGGTTCAGTGCCCATAAAAATTCCGAAACAAGGTAATTTGGTAGGCAGGGATTTGTGTGTAGACAGTTAATCCAGCCTTCCCTCCCTCTAAACTCTTTTCCTGTCTGTGTGCGTCACAGGACATTTCCTCTGAAGTCATAGATTATCAAATACTCAGTTTCAAAATCTTAAAAGCTGTTGGAAAAACAACTGAGTATCATGCTAATTTCTAGTATACTTGATATTTATATATAGAAACACTTGTTACGCTCTGGCTGCATTGCTGAGCTTCTTTTACTTACTGAATTGTACAAGTGCTCCAGGATTTTGAGGCCAGGCATCAAATGGTACAGTTTATCTCCAATTTCCATGACAAGATAAAATGCTTTTACATCAGTTAGGTCTTTTTTTTTTCCTTCTGTATTTTGTTGCACTTTCTTAAGTGTCTCCAAATTCCCCAACAGTATTCTTCTTGTCTGCTGGGTATTATATGCTATCTCCTCAGAGTCTCAGCATGGGCATATGGTACAGTGTGTGTTCAGCTTACTGATAAATAAGAGCAGTCTTTTTAATTCTTTGGCTCCTGAGACTTTCGGGAGATTCATTAATGTACTGTTATCTGGGAAACTTAATTGTGTGAATGTCCACTGTAGCAGTGACGTTTTGATAGCAGAGTTTTCTGCTAGTGACTTAGTATTACTGAAAATGACTTTGAGTCAGAATCCTCATTTCTAAAGAGCTGCAAGAGGGGGTCTCAGTAGGTTCATTGAAGCTCACTGTTCATGCTGCGTGATGTTTTACATTTCTGTCTGTACCAAGAAGTTCCTGCAATCTTGCTCCTCTGTGACAGCAATGGTTCACATTGTGCTTCCCAAGCAAAAGGGTCCATGCCCTTTAGTTCCTCATTAGTCTGATGTTGGTGACAGACCAGCTCTCCATTTTCAGTCTTTTTGATTCCCAATGTTCTGTTTATCCCATATTTATGTATTTCTGATTAAGCAGGGTATATGCAAGTCTGAAACTGTTGAAAGGATCTGCTTAGCAGAGCTGTATAGTTCAGTTGCAAGATACCAGTGACTGATGTATACCAGTCCTGGGCTGGATGGACTATGAACTGCATGTGGGTAAAGGCTATCAAAACGAGGACTGAACCTTGTTCTCTAAAGAAGTAATAGTTTATTTTGCTTTTACCAATGAAATGTATTACAGTTGCTTGAGATATTTCTTAATTAAACTGATAGCTGTAATAAGCTGCTGTGCAATTACCCCATAGGAGGAGATGCCTTGCTATCCAGACTATAAATGAGATCTGTTTCGGAATTCAGCTCTTTCTGGATGCTTAAAGGAAGCCTAAAAGATATGTTTTAACTCTGTATGCCTTGCATGTTGAATTTTAAGTATTTGTCACTTTGAATGACTTCTTTTACTCCGCATGGATGGAGGAGAGCACTTACTTCTGAGGCGCTTCTCATGAGCATGTTATTCCAGGATCTGACAGCCTCTATATTCTTTATTTAGAAGGCTAGAAGTATGCAAGGGAGATACATCCATAATCTTAACTTACTTGTTTTGACTAGTACTTAATGACTGCAAGCTATTCTTTGCTGCAGCCCATATATATATCTTATTTTTTAATTAAAACCTTGTGGTGGTGGTGTGGAAGTGATCTCTTACCTCCTGTAATTCTGTCAATGGAAAAGCATCTGGCTTGATGCTCCTCATAAGAAATAGTCTTTATCTAGATTCCCTGTCTTCCACTTTTTGATCTGGGATTGCATGGTCCTGTTAGAAACCCCAAGTCTTTGTTGCTCTAAAGGAACACTGCAAACTTACAGAATCCAGCCAATTTTTAAATTAATGGAAAATAACCCTTTCCAGAATCATTGCAGCTTTTGTTGTTGAAAAGGTAAAAGTTTTACTTTTTTCATGAAGGAACAAGAAACTTGTAGCAGTATGCAGAGTAGTACAGCTGACAACTCAGTAATGTGTAAACAATAAACATAAGGGATTTTGTCACCTTTTTTGGTAATTTTGGATGCAAAACTGTGATTGTTTTGGCTGGGCTGGAGTTAATTTTTTCCACAGTAGTAGTATGAGGTTGTGGTCTGGATTTGTGCTGGAAGCAGTGCTGATAACACAGGGGTGTTTTAGCTGATGCTGAGCAGTGCTTACACAGAGCCAAGGCCTTTCCTGCCCCTCACGTCACCCCACCAGCAAACAGGCTGAGGGTGTGCAAGTAGCTGGGAGGGGGACACAGCAGGGACAGCTGACCCCAACTGACCCGTGAGGTATCCCACACCATATGGAGTCATGCTCAGCATGTAAAGGTGGGGAAGAGGAAGGGGGGACATGTGTAGTGAAGGTTTTTGTCTTCCCAATTAGCCATTACACATGATGGAGCCCTGCTGTCCTGGAGATGGCTGAACACCTATCTGACCATGGGAAGTGGTGAATGAATTCGTGGTACAGCTTTGCTTGTGCAGCTCTTGCTTTACCTGTTAAACTGCCTCAACCCATGAGTTTTCTCACTTTTACCCTTCTGATTGTCTCCCCCATTCCACTGGGGCAGAGTGGGTGAGAGGCTGTGTGGGGCTGAGCTGCTGGCTGGGGGTAAACCCTGGCAAGAACACACAGAAGTCTTTAGTGGCAAAAAAATCCATTGTAAAGCATTACCTTTTGTATTTTCTGGGAGCAATTTAGAATACATTCCGTTCTAGTTCTTACACCTGACCTTGTTTTTTTAAATGAATGTGGATATGGTCACTTAAAGCATCTCTGTTGGTAATGTGCTGCTTCCATAGGAATTCAGTTGCCTGTGTGCTCTCTCCATAGTTTTCTTATTACTAACCGTTCTCTTTCCTTTTTATTTGTTCACCTCTATGCCTCTTATTTTTCAATACACGTTAGAGATGATGGATGAATTAGAGTACAGAGATATTAAAAGTGGTACAAGATCAACCTTCAGTCATAACCTGCATTAGCTTATCCCTCTCATCTCATGAGAACAGGTACCTCCTAATATTCTCACTTTAGTTCTTAAACATTATCTTAATCTGCATTTGCTTCACTTATGTTTAATAAGGGGTCTGGAGTCTCTCTGAGGCTTTCTTATGGTAATTTGAAACTCTCATAATCAAATAGAATCATAGAATAGTTAGGGTTGGAAAAGACCTTAAGATCATCTAGTTCCAACCCCCTGCCATGGGGAGGGGCACCTCACCCTATACCATATCTCCCAAGGCTCTGTCCAACCTGGCCTTGAACACTGACAGGGATGGAGCATTCAGGACTTCCCTGGGCAACCCGTTCCAGTGCCTCACCACCCTTACAGTAAAGAACTTCTTCCATATATGTAGCCTGAACTTCCTCTGTTTAAGTTTGAACCCATTCTTCCTCATCCTATCACTACAGTCCCTAATGAAGAGTAAGACTGTACTAGGGCTTTTTTGCTTTTCTTTTTTAACTCACTTCAGGTGTCTTGCACTTTACCTGCTCCTGTTGATGCTCTTTTTGTTGTGTTACTGAAGACCGGTTCTTCTGACTTTTCCTCTTTTGTTCAAATAACCTTATTTTTAACTACCCTGTTTTGTTTTGTTTTTTTTTTTTTTATTTTCATTTCCACTTTTATTTGTGATGTGCCTTCCCTTTGTAATTGCTTTGAAAGTTACAAAAGCATCCTTGTTAAATATAACTGCTAGTCACAGTTGTGGGGTTTTGTTGGTTATTGTGTTTTTTTTTTCCTGAAGGGGGTGAGGGCTACCTAATTGCTGTTAGTTTCGTGTGTCTAGTGAGGTATATCTGGTAAAGCATTCCCTTTGTTCCTAAGTATGAGTTCATAGAATCGTAGAATCATTGAGGATGGAAAAGACCTTCAAGATCAAATGTTGCCTCAGGACTGCCAAGTCTACCACTAAACCATCCCTTTTGTCCACCACCTAAACTATTGCAAACAGTATTGTTTCCAATATTGGTTATTTGTAACCTTTGCTTTTAACTGCTACATTGGCCAAACCTTGTAAAGGTTTTGGTAAAGCAACCATTCAGATCACAGCCTCTTTCCACAGTGTTTTCAAATAACATGTAATACAATGACTGGTGGCTGTTGAGAGGTGCTTCATCAAAGTCTTCCCTGTGTAAATGCCAAGAAGCACCACTGCAGTAGAATCATCTAACTTGGGAAGTTGTCTGTGGGAGTGAGGATGCTCAGGCCTGATGTGCCCCAGCCGCTAGTTTCCAGGACAAGGCTTCTTCTGGCTCATCTTCTACCCATCCCTCTGATTCGTCATGTTTGCGGCTGTACAGTGCCATGAGTTTGTTAGCTGGGTTGTTCTGTACACATTTTGCACTGGAGACTTCTTAGAATTAGTCCAGAATGTTTGAATACCCTCTTAGTTGAACTGGTGTCATCTTATCTCTTGTACAGTTATGGTACAGGCAAGATCCTCCTGGCTAGATATTTGGTGTTTAGTTTTCTTCACTGTAGGCAGGGCTTAGAAGCATCTTTCTGATGATTCATGTTCACAATCAGCTGACCTAGGTGAGCACTAGGAGTAAACCCCAAGAGGGAATTTGGCCTTGCCTGACTTCGCATGTCAGACTGTTTCTCATGTTTTCAAATCATTGAGTTTTACAGATTTAAATAACTTTAAGTCATTGCATTGCATCTCTTGTCCAGCAAAGCCTGTAGACTATAAGATTATTGGCTTTTATGCCAGAGGTCTTACTAATTAGCCTATAAAAATGTAGCTTTCATCTGGGCCATCCCTTTTTTGTAATGAAGCCTGTTAGTTTCCTTCCCTAAAAGTTTAATTCTTAGTATTTAGAGTGGGTTTTTTTTTTTTTGGATGGCTCATCTAAATGCAGTTTGCACTTCATGTTTTTTTCCTCAAATTGCTGACTTGATTTAGTGAAGCAGATGTAGTCCTTGTGGAGGTATTCATTCTCCTGAATATACCTGTATTTGCATTACATTTAATAAGGAGCTGTCACAACTGGAATAAAAGTGTTCTGTTTCAGGCATAGTACATAACCTTGTAGGTTGTTCTAAGGTTGTCATACTTTTTGTAGACAAAGCCTAAACCACAGCCTTTGAACAACATATCAAAAGGCCTTTGAAGATATTTTGGGGGTTTTGTTTTCTTGTAAGGGTCTCTTCATCCCAGTAAGGGTTTTTGTTTGTGGGTCTCTGGTTGGGTTTTTCTTTTTGTTTTCTGTGGAGACGGCTTTCCTATTGACTTTATAGTCACACCTACTTATCAAGAGCCTGTCTGTACAAGTCCTCTTTCTGTCATCCCTTACCTGAAAGCACAGATTTATCAATACTGTCTCGATCTGTAAGTCACATAAAATACATTTCAAAATTGCCACTGGTTTGTTCTTTCCCTTTTCTTTAGAATACAAAAAGATGCCAAACTTCATCTGACAGCAAGGAAAGCTTAGGCATTTTTTTGAGCCTAGTTTTCATTGTCCAAGTGCCTTGTGGTGTTGTGTTGTTTTGGGTTTTTTTTTTTTGGTTGGTTGGTTTGTTTTCAGTGGCATGCTTTGTGTTTCCTGTGAACTGTTCCACTCCCTAGAGTTTGATCTTTTGGGAATTTTATTACCTGCCAAACCTCGTGAGCATCGCTGTGGTGAATGGGTCTTACTTCCCCATGTCTTAGTACTACAAAAATGCCAGCTAATGGTCAGAGCAGCCTTAATGTTTCATGGGCAGATGCTCAGACTAGGAGAGAGCTTGGAAGCAAAACAGATGGCCAGGCAAGTGAAAGGGGATGTAGGTCTTGTGGTTAACTTCTCACGTACCTACACTGCATGACTGGAGCACGCAGTGCTTGAAAAGTGTGGTACTTACAGTTTTGATCGTGTCTTTAAATACTGAGTAGTTTGTGGGAAGCCTTGCAGACACCCAAATAGTATTTCAGCTTTATAAATAAAGCTAACGGCATTGTGCAATATAAAAAGTACAAGTTGTTTAAAATTACAGATGTGAAGTGTGTTAGATGTAAGCATCTTAATTGCCAGGGATGTGCATTTTTCACTGTTTAAATAGGTTGTAATGTGTGAAGAATATAATTGAATCTTATGCATAGAACTTGTAAAATTAGTTTATTTTCTCTTTCAAGGACTTGAAGCAATTTAATTGATAAAATGCAATTTCATTTTATTGTTTTCCATTATTATTTGTGCATGACATTGTCATGCACAAAATTTGCTTTGTTTAAATCCCTATAGATACCTATTTTCTGGACACTATCCAGTATATTTTTTTCAGGTCAAAATCTAATCTACAGTCAGAAGAATTAGCTAAACCTGTGATTTATGTTTGAGGAGCTTGAGTGGGGCTTTTTTTTTAGGTTGAAACTGCCAGCAAGGTAGTTTGGAGGACCTGTTTCCTCAGATGTGCTACATAAAGGGAAAATCAGGCTATTAGCATTCCAGCCTGGTTTCAGACCTCCGGTTCGGATTTGCAGCTAGAGCACTGTGTTTTATGATAATGTTTCAAAGCAGAGCTAGAATGGGAACCTGTATTTAAAATCTTGTTTTTAAATGCCATAGGAAAAGGTGCCACCAACTCAAATGTGTGCACAGTACAAGTACACCTTAAGCTAATTTGGATCGGTACCCATTGGATAGAGAGAAGCATTTAGCTGGAGAAATGTCTTTGAACTGCAGAAGTCAAACTTTCTTTTAGAGGTGATAGTCTAAGATCATGCAAATTTTCATTGTAATATAGGTATTGGCTTCAGCAATGTGCCCAAGTAAGCTGGATAATTAAACTTAAGTTGGATTATTAAACTTTTTGAAAGAAACCCGAATAAGCAGTCATACGCAGATGTGTTTTCTTTGTTTTGCTTGAACTGTTGAGGTGGGAACAGCAGCATTGCATTGGTTTGCTATAGAGCTTGTCACAAGGAATTCAAGTACTTGTTCCTGGGATGTCTGCTATGTACACTTGAAGATGGTGGGCTCTGTATTGAGTGTTTGCTCTGAAATCATGTAAGATGTAGCATGCCATTAGGATGAAAAATGGAAATAAGCAGAGTTCCCAGGCGATACACTCAAATCATGAAGAAGCACCAGTGAAAGTCCTGTCTCACTCATAAGAAAGAGCAAGGTTTTTCACACTTGCTATTACTTCCTTAAGTGGCAGCAGTGCAAACAAAATGTGGAGTTTCTTCTCCCTGTGCCTTACTGGGAATGAACCTTCTAATGTTGTGTTACATGTTCTTTTTCTGGGAGTCTGTGTAATAATAATTTTTGTAAGAGGTTTGTGTGTACTCCTATTCCTATTAGAAAGAATGTAAAACAGTGTGTTCTTGACTGCTCCACAGTAAGGGGGCTGAAGGGAGGTTGGGTGAGGGTGTGTTTTCAGTTTTATTTATGTTTTTTTCCCTTTAAACATCATGATATCCTGAAGGGAGTTTACTGTGAGCTGTCAGTATGATTTACTACTTTGGAAGCTTTGTGTAGAAGTAGGAAAGGACGTTATGATTTGTGGAGTGAGACGTTTATTAATAACCAGAAGTAAATCTAAAAGCCAGAGTTTGTCTTTGGGTCTACCAGTGCTGCTCTGAAGCATTCTGCTCTTAAATGGCAGTGGAATTGGAACAGAATAGGTTTGTGCTCCATTACATGCCTGTGTTGCAGCACTTTGCTTGAAGTAAAAGCAGAAAACTTGCAGTGACAAGATTGGGTTTTACTTGATTGGTCTGGAAAACCTTATATAAGTAAAGACAATGGAAGGATCAGTGCTCAGTGCTGTTTCTAGAATCTTAGCCAGTGTCTTTTCCAGTTAATCAAAGCCAAGTTATCGGGGAGTGGAAGAGCTGACCATGAAGATTGCTCTAGGGGAAAAGGTTTGACAGAAGCAAGAATGAGATAGGGAAGTCAGTCCTTGAACTGAAAACTGAAGACAGCAAAAAAAGGGGAAATGCCCTAAATGCTTACTGTGTACAATGTGCATGTATAAATAATAATAGTCCAGAAGAGTTGGGAATTACTCCAAGCTTTCATGTACAAATGTAATTTCTCTTGTGCTTTGTAGTGATGTTTTGGGCTCTTAATGAAGTTTTTCTTAATATAGGTTACACACTACAAGCAGTATCCACCTAATACAAGCAAAGTATATTCCTACTTTGAATGCCGTGAGAAGAAGACTGAAAACTCCAAGTTAAGGAAAGTGAAATATGAAGAAACTGTTTTTTATGGTTTGCAGTACATTCTGAATAAATACTTAAAAGGTAACTGTGTCAAATTCCAGTAAGACTTTACCTGTAAATAAATATCTGAACTTTTCCTCAAGTCTGGAGTCTTACAGATGAAGCAATTCCAGATTATCTTGGTACAGTGTAGGTAGTCACATGTGTAAGATCTGATTTATGATTGTGAAAATTATATGTCCACCCTCACAAAATGGTATTGACTTCTTAATTCAGACGCCTCTTAACTATGCTTTTATTTATGCCACTGGTTTATTAAAAATGGAGAAGTGTTCCTATCCATCCTGCTTTCAGCAGGCTAAGGTGAAATGAATGGAAGTAGAGCAAGACTGTGCATAGAATCACATAGAGATGGAAAGATTCAAGGAAAAATACATTTTGTATTTTAAACATAAATTTCAGTCTGTATGTGTGGGTTTACTTACTGTGTAAACTACTAATGGTGTTAATTTTCCTTAAATTTTGACTGCCCCTCTGCTTAGATCATTGAATATGGCAGGTACATGGCCAAGTGTTTTCAATAGTGACAATTTTAAGAGTAGTGTCTGAAAATTCCTTAGGGCCATTTAAGATTTTGCTCGCTTTTTTTGTGTTATGTGCAAATGTCACCTGTTCCGACCTAAAAACAAGTTCCCTTCTGCCAAGCTTCAGAAGGAAAACTTTAGTCATATGGTTTAATATCATTGTCTTGATCCAGAATCCATAAATAACTCTGCCAGTTCCACCAAAGGTTGGAATTCCATTCAATTCAAAACACTCAATCTTGTTTTGCTTCTCTGAGAATTACTTTCCAATGTTTGCAGTGGATGACTGGTCCTATAGCAGTAGTGATGCTCATTCAAATCATGGGGTTAATCTGGCAGTTGCTATTGCAAGGTAGTTACCCCCAAAGACTGATTGTAAGGCATCCCAAGGGATTCTCCCTTTAGCAGCGTAGCTTAACCTTTGTGTTAGTCTGGCTGTGTCTTGTTGCATGTGCCAACTTGCACAGTCATCACATTCCTCTAGGAAAAACACTGCTACTGAAACTTGTGACAGGTGTTTAACCATCATAAAAGAGTCATAATCTCAGATTGTTCCCCAGTCACCTGCATGCCACGAGTGTACTTTGTCCTTTTGGTTTCTTAAGCATCCTGATCTATATTATAAAGTAAAATTTGGTTTTAACATAGTAAACTGTATTTGGCGTGTTCTTCATGTCTTTGTTGCAGGCAAAGTGACTTTTCTGTGCCTGAACCTTTTTTTGTTGCTTCATTTATAAATTGATGAATATAAGTTTCTAAGGTTTCATCTCTTTCTAAAACTACAGGTAAAGTGGTGACCAAAGAGAAAATCAAGGAAGCCAAAGAAGTATATAGGGAGCATTTTCAAGATGATGTCTTCAATGAAAAGGGATGGAACTATATTCTGGAGGTAAAAATTCATGAAAATAGTATGAGGCCATTATGAAGGATTTGTGAATCAACTGTAGAGCAGTGTCTCATTTTAATGATAGTAAAGACTGGATAAATTTAGCTTTTTATGTTTAGTGTACAGGGAGAAGCAGCTGTCAAAGAATAATCGTGTAATTGTAATTTTTTGGGGAAAAGTAATTTTCATCCTTTCAGATGCCAAATATGGCTTTGTAGGTAATAAGGATTTATGGTTGCCATCAGCCAGCTAGTGTAAGAGAGGGCTTGTTGCCAAGTTTTCATATGTAATGCAGTGCTTAGTGGTTGCTTGCATCATTTACATTACTTTCTGTGCCTAATCATAAGCGTTTTTATTCTAATGCAGAAAGCATTACAACTTCTTGCATGTGTAAATACTTCCAGAAAATGGATCTTTTGTTCAATTGCTTCCTAAATTTCTCAAATCCTTAAGTTGAACTTTATTATGAAGTACAATGCTTGAGCACTTCTGACATGAAAATCATTCAATTAAGTCTTTCCACAATTATCCTCTTTCCCTTTTGTTTCAAAAGGTGTCAGTCTTCAAGTAGTTGCAAACATCTCTTCTCTGCAAAAGCAGCAGATTCAGGCTAATAGCATTCATCGGAGCTGTTCTAATCTCTGCAGATTAATTAAATGCTAAATTTCGTTGTAGATTCTAGCGCATAAGTATTTTTGGCATTTGAAAATGCCCTTTTTTTTAGTTCTTCGCATGTATTTTTTTCCCTGGATGATCTGACTGCAGTTATTTTATGGTGGCATCTGTCTGATTAGCATCTGGATGTCATCTTGCAGCCAGGGTGGACCATAAAGCGTGCAAGAGAAAAGTGAGTTTCAGCTAGATGTTGCAAATGGCAGCAAGGTAAATAACCCCACTCTTTTCTAAGAGGGAGCTATGGAGAGGCTTGTAGAGGACTTGTGTCCATTTCAAGTAACTGCAGATGTGAATTAAATCTGTATTCCCTTTCAGGCTGTTATATGTTGTGAACTGCTCTCATCTGCATTTAAAGTAATCTTGATCCCTCTTGACCAAACTGAATTAATACACTTTTAATGCTGCATGTCTGTCCACACTGAGTTTTAACTAATTCTGATCAACTTCTGATTTAGTTAAAAGGAGCCTTCCTGCATGCCCCCTGTATAGGTTGATTATTCCTTTGTCAGGTTTTCTTGTTAAAATCGTGCATATATGTAAATAAATATGACTTCCACTTCTTGATGTTGGATGCTGGTGGGTCTCAAACAGGAAGTGTATGTATCCTTTGGGTCTTTGTATGCCCTTACACGCACACACAGGCACTCCTCCTGCTTGCTGAATTCCTGTGTAGTTCACATGCCAAGCACAGTTTGCTCTCAGGCTCTGTTACCTAACCTGTAGCATTGGTGAAGTGGAGGGAGCAGAGTCTGTATGAGTAAAGTGCCAAAATGAATTTGAAATGTACATATGTTAATTTGTACTGAGAGTAAATATATGAGTAAGTACTGGTAGGGTAAAGGGGAAAGAGAGGAATGCACTGCCTGGAGAGCAATGGGGGTGTTGTGAAGGCTGGAAGTTGGCAGGAATTGATCCAAGTAATTGAGATGTAAGCCTTGAATTGTGCAAGTTGATTCTACCTAACAGTTTTGAAAAGGGCTATAACACAGTGCTATGGAATGGCCCTGTTGCTTTTTTTACATGGACAAAATCAGCACCTACAGCAACTTTGAAGTGTTTTGTTCTTTCATTTAACTATGCTTTTGTCTTCATTGAATCACTAATAAATTATTTTGAGCCATTTTGTAGGCTTCATTGTCCTTCGTTAATCCAGAACAGACATCTCCCAGTCTGACAGCTAAGCCTTGTGTGGATTATAAACACAATTTGCTTCAGCATGTTTCACTCTCAAAGAAACTTTTAAACTGTAATGTAGAAGACACTTTTGATGTGTTTGGGGCACTGGAGAGTAAGCTTAGATGCTACTTACGAATCAGTGTAATTACTCTGAATTAATGCCATTTTTATTGCCTTTAAAGAATAGTTTCTGTCAACAAATATTAATGTACAAAAAGAAGTATTACCAGCTTGGCTTGCAGAGCTCTTTCAGAAAGTTAAAACTACCCTTTTGAGATTGCTGTTTGCAACTTGCTGTTTTTCAAAAGGCATATTTTGCACAGCATATAGTCCTTCAGGGATGAAAGACTGAATTTGACAAAAGAATGACACTTCAAAATTAGATGTCATGTTTAGAAGATAATTGAAATGATAAAATAATCTTTAAAATAGATATTAAATGGACCCAGCTCTAATAAATTAACAAAGCACACATCTATACTAAGCAAAACGAGAGATTTCTTTTGAAACCCTAGGTAATACCTAACCTTTTACTTTTTTTTTTTTTCCCCTTTATTCTTTTTTTTTTACTTTTTTTTTTTTTTTCTTTTTAATCTGACGATGTGGAAGCACTGCAGAAAACTGAGTAGCGAGTATTTCTTGTTCTATGGATAGAAGTTACATGTTTTAATAGAATATTTAGGCCTTCCTGACTCAATTTGCACAAGGAGTACACCTGATAACCACTGCTTGGCTTGATAAATAGGCTATGTTTAAGTTACAGGATTTTCCTGCTAATTTTGATAAATATGGATTTCTGTTTGTTTATTTGGGCTGACAGGTATGCAAACAAATGAAGTTATTTTTAGAGCTGAAAGAAATTAAGAAGAAAAAGGCTTTATAAATAAACTCATAGCCTGATTTTTTTGTGTATATAGTTATGTAGAATGCGCAAGGTAAGTCCTAATCTTTCCTGTTGTCTGACAGTATTACTGTTTCTTACACAGAAATATGATGGCCATCTTCCTATAGAAATAAAGGCTGTTCCTGAGGGCTCTGTAATTCCCAGAGGAAATGTGCTTTTCACAGTAGAAAACACAGATCCAGAGTGCTACTGGCTCACAAATTGGATTGAGGTCAGTTTGGGAAAGTTTGCGTATTTTTTCTAAGTAAATATTAATGCACTTAAAGGCTGAATCACATATTGGTTTAAGGGGAAATCTCCTGGCAGCTTTCATTTTCTGCTTTAAATAAGCCTGGATTCTTTATTTAGGGCTCCTACAGAGACCTTTTTTCCTCCTGGCAAGAGATTGTGACAAATTTAAAGGGAAATCTTGCAGTGCTTTTATCTACAAGGGAAGGAGGATGGGGGAAATTGTGTGGCTGTAGCTTGGGAGTGATAACTCCAGAGATGGTCAATAACTGATCTGCCTTATAAAGGTATTATAAAGGCTAATTAATTTAGTCATAAAGCAAACTTGTGGAGTTTGACATGGAGGCATGGTGATGAAAATAATTAGGGCCTTTTGTGTCTGATTAAATGCCAAATGGGGATTTTTCAAGTTCTAAGCAAACCTACACCTAATAATGTGATGGGTTTTATTGTAGACCATTCTTGTGCAGTCATGGTATCCAATCACAGTTGCTACGAACTCTAGAGAGCAGAAAAAGATTTTGGCCAAATATTTGCTAGAGACATCTGGCAGTTTAGATGGACTGGAGTATAAACTGCATGACTTTGGCTACAGAGGAGTTTCTTCACAAGAGGTAATATGGCTTATCTAATAATTTGAGGAGTCTAATGGTTCTTAACTATAAAGGATTGTGTGGCATGTATCTGTTACCAGTTGTGTCCTTGTGCAGTGGAACTGCAAATGCATTGAGTGCTGTGTTTGGACTTGCTGTGGAGAGAGGGGAGATCTGGGGTGAGGGGATAGGTATGTGTCAAAACTGTAACACTAGACTGGGAGAGCTTTCTTCTATATGGAAGGTGTCTTTACTGTGTAATGCATGAAGAGGTTATTGGTTAAATAGGAACAGAGTCAGTTTTGCTGTTACAGACTAGTGCTAGGCGGTGCCTGGATTTAGGCATCTATATTTGGCATGGCAACTGAAAGTTGTGTCTTTTTCAGACTGCAGGGATAGGAGCTTCAGCTCATTTGGTAAACTTCAAAGGAACAGACACTGTAGCAGGAATTGCATTAATTAAAAAGTACTACGGTACAAAAGATCCGGTTCCAGGGTATTCTGTTCCAGCTGCTGAACACAGGTAAGGCTATGAATGTCTTTTCAATATAGCTTAACAAAATGTAATTCTTTCCTATCCATCTTTGTATCCAGAAGATGTTTCACCTATATCATACACTGTTAGCCATGACTGAGCCAGCTGTTGAGGCCGAAGTTCAAAATGGATGCCTCTGTATGTTCTAGGGGCACAACTGTGGTGTGGTTGTTCTTAACTATTACGTGTTCAAATGTTTTTAACTATAATCTTATTATCAGTGTCTGAGTAAATTTGGACGATTCTTTTTAGAATGGACTTCTGAAGGCTTACAGATAGTGAGGATTCACATTATGAACTTTGAATTTTGTTTTATACATAAAATCATAAAATGCAAACCCATATAAGTTGCAATTCTGGATTCTCCCACATAACATTCTCTTTCCAGAAGAGGCAGTTGGTCTAAAGATTCCTGTTAGCATAACTGATTCAGCGAATGGTAAATCCTTGATCTCTCACTAGGAGTTGTGAATGACTTTTTGACAGTAAAGAATTGAGACATTTGAGATTAAAAGCTCTGATTTTTTTTTTTTGTACCCAGATCCTGTAAAAGTGAATACAGATGCTTGGATTTTATTTGCATGTTTGCAAACTGAAATGGGCAGAATATAAAGGAAAGGATTGCTGTTTTTTTCCTATCAAGTAAAAATCTAGTGCTTTTAAATAGTGAATATTTTCATTTAGGATTACAAGACAGATAATAGAAATGCTTACATGAGCAATCCTTGTAGGGTAGTAGACATCTTTAAAGGAACACATAACTTTTTGGACCCCTGCTGTAGTGCTGTTCTAGACCTCCTGCTTGATCAGTAGAAGTAACGAATTTTGTCTGAAACTTAGTTTAATACTACAGTCAAGTCTAAAAACGATGGTCCAAGGAACTATAAAATTCTTTGTAATGAAAGCAAGCCAGTGGAGCCAGGAGAGCAAGCGTGTTTTGCGCAGCATATTGAAGTGGTGGTATGAGAGCGGACAGCTTAAACTGCCCTAGTTAAAGTTCACATTGCCAAAGGCAGACTGCAGTCACCCTTTCCAAGTTAATACATGAAAGCCTCTCATGCAAAAAGCTTGACTTTTTCCAGAGTTGATCTACTGTTACACAGCCTCCAGCATGGAGTTGTGTTGTGAGAGTGGTACTTACCTCTGGCATGCCACTGGGTGGTTCCTTGGGCTGCCCCAGCCTCTTTGAAACACATTTTGCTTTGTCTCTTCACTACTGTGCTCTGGGGCTTCTCCCCACAGTAGTTAAATGGTGGCATTTTATGGTAAAACTTCAATGCCCTCTAGCTTTTACTGTGCACGTGCTTTGCATGAGAGCATTTCACGCACAAGTTACTAGGGTCAGTTGATCTGTACAGTCTGATCTGTGACAGCCCCATACAGAACAGCTACTGCAAGTCAGCTGGCATTCAGTAACTTACTACCTCTTAGCAGTGTTGTTTTATGTGCTTGCCTTTACCCTTGTACCAAGGGTAATGCCCTGAGGTTCCTCTAGAAGGAAGCTTGTATGAGTGTATTAAAAAGGGAAATAAGTAGTGTTTTCTTCTAAGGTTTTCTAACACACACTGCCAGTGCTGTGTTTCCCTCTGTAGTCTGAAGTTGCCAGAGCAGATGTTCTGTTCTTGCATCTGTAGTTCCCCAACTGCCTGAATTTCAGATTTAAGAATAACTCACAAATACTAAATAAAGAAAAAATCACATTTGCATGTGAAAGAGGTTTCATGTGTCAAGTGTTTGTCTGACTTGTCAAAGATAACAGGGTGCTGTTGACTTAGTATATAGAATATTTACTGTCCATGCAACACAGAGCTGATAAGCACATAATTTACGCTGTCTTGTAATCATATTGCCTAGCGTTATCTTGAACTGCTGCTAGTAGGAAATACAGAATGTGTGGGTTTACATATTAATGCTGCTCTAATACAGATTTTTCAATTGACTTTACAGCACCATAACGGCTTGGGGGAAAGATCATGAAAAAGATGCTTTTGAACACATAGTGACACAGTTTTCTTCAGTGCCTGTATCTGTGGTTAGTGACAGCTATGACATTTACAATGCTTGTGAAAAAATATGGGGTGATGACTTGAGGCATATAATTGAAGACCGAAGTCCAGAGGCACCACTTATTATTAGACCAGATTCTGGGAATCCACTTGACACTGTTTTAAAGGTAATCAGTCCTTTCTTGAAGTCATTGATATACACTGTTGGGAATTGTTTGTTTTGTGCTGGCTGGCTAATAAACATAGGGGACATAATGCTCTAACTTGATATGTGTAGTATGTAGTTGATGCTGGATAATTTGGACCTATGAAAAATATAAACATTTGCTTCATTTCAATATACACATGAAAATGGCAGTCTGAATAGTTTAATCTTTTTCATCATCAAACCCATTCTTGCGTACCATTCTTGAAGCTTTTACAACACTTACCAGTTTTACCAGGTCTAATGTTGCTGAAATAGTTCTATAAGGAGAAACTTTTCATCACTTCATGACAAATAAATTGGGAAACAACTTGAGTATTAGTAAATGCCAGGCCAATAGAACTTCTGACCACCAAGTTTAATTCTGTATTAATGTAATTTGCTGGTTTATGCTACAAAGACAAGTTTAGCGCTCTTCTCTTTTAAGTCAGTGGCATGTCCAAGTTAAAAAAAGGTTCTTGCCCCCTAGCTCTTTAGAGAGCACAATGATTGTTGCAGTTCTGTAATAAAAGCTGTTGATATATCTGAATTTGAGTAGTTGCCAGCCCTGCTTTATTAAGAAAGTTGGGGCAATTTTAGTTCTGTTGATAAAGCTGTATATATCTGATTTAATACATTATCACTTTTCTTTTGGGACAAGTGACATCGCACATGAACTTTGAATAATCTTTATCTGAGCTGATAAGAAAAAACTCCCAACTAAAGTGTTTCATTTCAATTATTAGTGACTAACAAAATCTCAGAAAACTGAAAACTTCATTCACCATCTTAAGGGAGGTCAGAAGAAGAGCAGAATCTTCAGTTGACATGTTTAATAGCAAAAACTCGCAGCAGCCAAAGAGAGAAAGGAGGGAAGCAGGTTCAGATTAGCCCTTGAGTACAAGTTCATAAAGGCTGTATGGTCTGTGACTGCTTTAATCTAATGGTTTCCATCACAATGGCTGGCATGCTTTTTGTTTCTGAGCCTGTTGGAGTAGATTTAGAGCTGGATATGTGGGCATACCTATGGATTTTTATTTTTTTGAGAGAGCATGACTCAAATGTGGAAATTGTTTCTTTATTGGGATGGCAGGCTTATATTCTAAATTCTGAACCATCTCTCTTCTCTTTTCAATAGGTCTTAGAGATCTTAGGGAAGAAGTTTCCCATTACAGAGAACTCAAAAGGCTACAAGTTGCTGCCACCATATCTCAGAGTTATTCAGGGGGATGGTGTGGATATCAACACGTTGCAAGAGGTAGGAGAACCTATTCACGTGCCAGGGTGGCACTGGCAATCTTGATATTTAACCCAGACTAGGTTATGACTAGTCAGATGTTGCAGCAGAGACTGCTGACCCCACCCTGCCCTTCATTTGACACTGACAGGATATCATAGAATCACAGAATAGTTAGGGTTGGAAAGGACCTTAAGATCATCTAGTTCCAACACCCCTGCTATGGGCAGGGACACCTCACACT
>JASSUY010004475.1:0-61953 GCA_032466535.1 Forpus xanthops
GCGGGTGATGCCGGGGAGAGCTCTGCGGCCCGGCCGCACTGCGCGGCGCTCCCCGCCAGGCGGGGCGGCGGTAACCTTCAGCGCCGGTCGGGGCTCGAGAGGGCTCGCCGGAACAGGTGTCGGCAGTGGCCTTTTAGTGGCGGCAGGTGACGGGCTCATCAGGCAGGCAGGCAGCTAGCTTCCCGCGGCACCGGTGTAGGCAGGGCCCGCCGGCCCCCTGCGTCTGTCTCTGTTGTTGCCGGGAGGTCGGGTTACCGCTGTTGAGTAGGTTAGTTTTGGATGCGCGGCACGTCGTTGGTGCTGCTTTATTGAGGAAGGTCGGTGGTTGTCCTGTTGGTAACTTAGTAAAAATACAGTGTAGCGTCTTGAGGGGCCGGTTGGTTGGATAGTCAAATAATTAGCATCAGTAAGCTTCAGCTGCATGCAAAAGGCTTATGTGGCTTGCAAGTTGTATCTTTACCTTTAGATCTGTGAGCTGGAGGAAGGCATGAAATTTTAGCTGTCTGTAGGTTCTAGGAGTTGAGACAGAGAAGAGAGAAGGCTTGGTGCAAACCGTGCTTTCAGCACTTTTCTGGAAGGTTTGGAGCCTAACTATAAACACCAGCCAAATGATGAAATCTGTTTTCTGACAAACGTGGAGAGTTAGCTTTTAAGTAAGGGGAGGTATACACCTTTCAGCACAAGAAAAGCTGGGCTTGCTTTCTCCTTAAATGTCCAGTAATAGTGTGCGTGTTACCTGATTGCCTAGACTTTGTCTGCTGTAATGCAATTTTATTGTAAGGTATCCAGTTGTTAGTGTCAGAAAACTGTGCTTGTATAATGCATGCGTCCCAGCTTGCATGTTTGGGGCATACTTTCAGATTCGAAAGTAGAAGAAATTAAGAGACTTCTGGAGATTTTATCTTAATTTGGGATGATGGCTCCACTTTATTGCGAAGAGGTACATGGAATAAATTGAGAAAGGACTTAATGAAAAGGTGCTTTGTAGGATAGAAATTTACCAGGAGTTTCAGGATTTAACTAAAAGTTGTCAATGTGATTCCTTCACATAGAACTTCCAATTTAATTTACACACACCCCCTGTTTTCCATAGTTCATTAACTTCCCCAAAATCTGGCTTCTAGAATTCTTACTGTGAGGAACTTGCAATTCTGCTGCACTACTCCACTTCTCTGAAATAAGAAAGTGCACAATCTCCAAGCTATGCAGGAGATGCAAGGACTGGAGCTGGCAAATTTTATCCCTTTGTGCAGTAGAAGCCAGAGAATTGTAGATTTTGAGAAGTGCCGGGCTGATTGTTTGGTCTTTCCATAGCTAGTGGGTTTCTTGAAGAAAAAAAGGTGTGGCGATTGTGTTTTGAAAGAGAAGAGCAATGCCACTAACGTATACATGAAGTTGGTTCACAAGTGGGTTGTAAGTTTTTGGTATAGGTTTTTCATTCATGTGAGTGACCTCTAGAACCAAGTCTGAGTTTTTAATGTCTAATCTGATTATGTCTGTCCTCACTGATACTAAGTAATATTGGTGTTACCATATATATATTTCAACACAAAACCCCCTAATAACAAACTGCTAGTAGGATAGGCTTACAGATGGGGAGGTGTATTAACTGGAAAGGATTAAAAAATCTAAACTGCAGTGTTTCTTTGTAGGCTAAAAAAAATAATTGCATGTGCACAAAATACAGCAGGTGATTGCTGGTGCCTCATTATTTCTTCTGTAACAAGAACAGCTTGCACCTGGAGCAGGGAAGGGAGACTTGCACGTGAATGATGTTTTCCAGCTGAGTATTTTACTTTATGGGTTAACTTAGGGCAGTGTTGTTAACAGTCCTTTTTCAGGCTGTGATACTGCCACTACATTGCGTTGAAGCTGGTGCAGTCTTAGACACTCAGTGATGCTTCTCAGCCCTCTTAAGCTGGTAGGTAGGCAGCATGGCAGCTCCACGCAAAAACTTCCAGCAAAGCCCAAAATTCTGCCGACTGACTTAGCTGATCTAACTTCCTGAGGGGATGGAGTGCCGGTGCTGTCCCAGCCCAGGGAGCGGGATTGCTTGCTGGAAGCATGGCAGTTGTGAGTAAGCATTGATTCCAGCTGGCTTCAATCAGGGACTGCCATAAACCCATGCCCTGTTTTGAACAAGGGTAGTGCTTGCTTCCTGATGAAGCTCTGCGACCTTTTTGAGGATAAATAGAAGAAATGAAATACATGCAACCTGCAAATGCCAGTGCCACATGGGATGTGTTGTCTTAGACTTTATGAAGTCTTGAATGCCTGCTGATATAAGCCCCCTCCCCTTTTTAAAGTAATCATGACAAAAATACCTGTTATTTGGCCTGGGATTTGCATCAAATGGCCCATTTTGGTGGTTGATGCCTTAACAGAATATAATGCAATTGCAACTTTAATCATTGTCAGTTATTTGAAGAGCTGTAGTGTCCTTAGCAGTGAAAATCACTTTTTTTTTACATTAAAAGCTACCAGGTATTTAGGAAATCTGTTTTACTTCTACGAAGCTTTGACTTAGTAAAATTACTAAGATGGTAATTAACTTTTTTGAGGAGCTGTATGTAAGTGGAAGCTGTGTCATTTTGCATGGTAGCATATGGCATTCTAAAAGTATTGCAGGGGAGATAGCTGTTAAATGCTATAATGACTTAGTGCCAGTCTGCTTAAGTTCCAAGAACAAAAGCATTAGTGGACCGCAACAGTGGGGTTTAGGCACCATACTTGGTGATTCTTCCCCAGCTGTTGTAACGGAACTAACGTAAGATGAGCACAAAGTAGCATTCAGTAGACCTTGTTCTGATAGTGTTTCTTCACAACTCTGAAAGTAAATAGTAAGAATAAGAAAATATGCTACAAAGGAATGTGGAGTTTGTTGTACAGTATTTGCATTGATCTGTGGGTTTTTTTTCATATATCACTGCAAAGTAATTTCTAAAAGCAGTTTTTTTCAGAAATGTGCTCATTCTGAGTGTAGCGAGGAAAAGCTGTGTGCAAGAGTATCCTGAGCTGTCAAGCTTCAGCATGAGCAGTGGTTGGCCTTTGTGCTCAGCTTCCTGAAGTGTGGATTTAAGAGGAGGGTGAATGTTCTCGTACCTGTACCAAAATGAGATTTAACAGGCTTGATCAAAACTGAGTTTGATTGTTTGGCTTTGGCAAGAATGAAAGGTGAAGCATTTGTGCTTCCCAAGCATGCTTTAATCACAGCATCTTTAATAAGCATGATTACCTTCATTTCAGCTGAAAGGATTACTTGACTGTAATTTATATACAGTTGACTTTGTGCAATTTCTATACACATAATGCACAGTAGACACTTATTTACATATACATTAACATGAGAATGTTTTGGAGGGGATGCCAACAGAAAGGTTGAAAGCCATGATTCTTTGGGTTCGCTTTGTACTTGTTTTCTTAGTGTTTGATGTGGACTTTAAGCATTACAGGGAAGTGGACTGCAGGGTTCCATATTTAATTATCATACGTGCCCTTCTAAGTAAAGTTATGGTAAGAGTGGGATGGTTGTGACCACTGGATAGTACTGTATAATCATAGTTATGCATGTTGGGTCCTTCAGAGAAGGCCTGAAAGTAATTAGTTTTAATTAGGAATTATCTGAAGTTTTGTCTGCCTGACAAAAGCTGTAAGCACTTTTTGTAGGCTGGTGGATCTCTAGTAAAGTGTGAAGCAGAAGTGGTCAAAGTACATTATTGTTCAACTAAAGTTGATTTAGTGGGGATGTGTGGGTACACACACGTTTTAAAGTACAGATGTAATTGAAGTAGAAGTTGACACTATTGCCAATTAAGAGGCAGCTTGCAGGCTCCCAGTGTCATAATGTTTTTTTCCCCTTACTTAAGTGGAACTCCTTTCACTTAATCTATGCTTCCTATCAAGTATGATGAGTTGTCTGACCTTTCCAATTAATTTTCTGTACCTTTTCATTTCTGTTTAAGTCATCCCTGGAATATACGTGCTTGTGTTCTTCTGCAGTCATTCATTAACACTTCTAATAGTTTGGTGCTTTAATGTATTTTTTCCCAAATGTCCATAGAATGCTCTTGCTGTGTTTTCAGTCCTCTTTCTGTCTTTTCATTGCCATTCAGGATGGTGAGAGGGTTACAGGGTTTTCTTTCCTCCTAATTGCTGTAGAGACTGCAAAGAGTGCGCAGCATATTTGTAGGGATATGGGAGAGTACTGTTTATGTCTGAGTGGAAGGTATTATTCACCTCCCTTAAGACATACATACTCCATACCTTCATACCCCACAGTTCAGAAATGCTGTGACTGAAGTGAAGGTTATACCTCTTAAGGATTTTGTAAGTTTGGAGGCAAAATAGACATTGAAAGAGAAGAGTTGCAAATGAGAAGGAAATGTAGGGAAACAGTAAGGGAACAGACTGATAGATTTCAAGTAAATGAGAGTCCTTATTTAGAAAGGAGGCTGGCTGGAAAAAAGTATGGGAATAAAGAACAGTCTTTCTACAGTGAACTACCAGGCCAGCAAAACATGCCTGTTGATCATGGTAGAGCACAGTTTGTGCTACTGAAACTCAACGGGGCTTCAGTGGAAAATAATGCTTTATGCTTGCAGACAAATAGTTTTCTGCAGGACATTTCCAAAGAGATTTGTGTAAAACTGCCTTTTTTTTTTTCTTTTTTTTTTTTTTTTTTTTTTTTGATGTCAGGTGATTAAAAGATGCTGAACTTCTTGCTAAGCAATTAATGTGGCAGGTTGTTTTTTAACTCGTTCTTACCAGAGACTGATACATAAGCAAGTATGAAGCTGGAGAAAAGAGAAGCAGTTTTATTAAGTTAACGTTATTGCTAAGTCAGTATGTGGGGGGAAAAAAACACCTAGTGAATCCAGTAGTTCTCTTGCATTGAGTTTGGGTGTTTCGTGAAAGCTGATAATAAACTTTGACAGCACTTATTTCTGATTTCCTAATTTTGCCCAAATTGTTCCTTTGCTTCTGGAGTGTACTAGGTGCTGCTAGAACTCCTGGTACAGAGCTGTTTTTAGTGTTACTTTAAAAAGCAAACTACTTGGGCTTTATGCAGTCATTTAAAGCAGGTTTATCAGTGCAGCTATACTGAGAAACTTAACTCAGATTCCTGCCATAATGTATTCTGTAGCTAAAGTAGTGCATGCTTAATTATTACTCCTTTTTGCTTCATAAACTTTATTTCCAAAGCACTTTAACTGTGTTAAATTGTTTAACACACTGTTTTTCTAAGCAAGAAAGCATCTTGAGATATGTAGAAGAGGAAGTGACTCAAGTATCAGGTATTAACTGTTAATAAGAAAGTCTGGTTTCATGGTGCGCCCTCCTGTTGTGCTGTCAGAGGCTATTTGTAGTGAAAAATGGGCCCTTGCAGGAAGTGAAGTGGTAAATCTGTCAATATATGCAGAAAATGAGATTATTAAAGATTTTTGGGTTAAAATGCATGTATTTTTTTTTTATCTAAAATACTAGAAAAGTAGTTGCAAACAGTACTCAGGAGGCGCATGGCAGGCTTCCTTGCGAGCTGTCATATATATTCCTAGAAGTACGCAGAGAGGCCTCTTCAATGCCATTTTACTATCCTTGGCATTTCCATACCAGATTCTTTTTCAAACCAAAGGTTTGATTTTATTCGTGCCAGTGGTGCTTCTTGGTGTGTGAATGTGTAATTCAGAAATGATTGGATGCAACTGTCAGCTTGTCATAGGCTGTGAAGAACTTAGCAGCAATTAAAAAACCACATAGCTGTGAGCAAGTTGGCTAATACAGAGCTTTCGTCTTCTGCCTCTTATGTAATACTTATGCTATAGATGGTTGATTAATTTAGTGCTTGTAAAGGACTAGAATTCCAGGCTTGAAATGCCAGTAAGTACTTGCATCTCTTGGCTAGACACTTCAAGAAAGAAACGGGAAGAAGGTCATTCAAGACTGATGGATGGTAGGTAGATGAGTGATTGATAGATGACATGGGAGAGAAGTCCACTACGTAGGAACTCCTGCAGTGGAGTTCCTATGCTTTACGCACCATGGGGAACACTTACTGATGTGAATACTTCAGAAGCATGCTCTGCAACAGGGAATGTTTCATTCCTGAGACATTCTCTAGCAGATTGAGGGTTGTGGTGCTTTGAAGCTTATTTCTCCAGTGACTATCCCTTTCTTGTTGCTACAGTTTTAACACTGATGAGTAGTGGAATTGCTTTTTCCTCTTGTTTTTTCTCCTGATATGCTTTTCCCCATTTTCAGTTCCGTTTTAGTCGCTGAGATTTCAGGTTTTCTCTATACTTAAATAAACTCTTTTTTCTTTCTTTTCTCCCCCCCCAATTCAGTTACTGAAATCATGAATCCTGTCTATAGCCCTGGATCTTCTGGGGTTCCCTATGCAAATGCCAAAGGAATTGGTTATCCAGGTAAGTAACTTTGGATTTTTAATGAGCTTCAGTTAACACTGGTCTTTGTAATGAAAAATACTCATTTATGAATGACTTCGTGTATGGTTATCAGTTTGGGGATGGGGGGAGATGTTAAAATTCAAAAAGTGACGTTTCAAGAGTGATGTTACTTGTTCTTTTATATTTCTAACTTCAGTATCTCTTCCAAAGCAGTTTTTTTTGGGAGCTCTAATAATAACGCCCTGCAAGAAGAGGAGTCAGTCTATTTTTCCTGCTAATTGGCTGGTGCTGTTAACCTTTCTGTCCTCTAATTCTTGTTCATACTGTGTGTTCTATGACTGCCCACAGCATAGCGTCAACGGTGGGATCAAGCAAACTTCCCAAAAACATTTAAAATCCAGAAATTAAATATTTCTTGCTTTCTTTGCTTCTTACTTGGATTCAAGTTTCTTACCAAAGTTTTTTTGCTTCACCTCCTAATGTGTGTGTGAGCAAGCTGCACTTCTGATGTCCGCGTAGTTCAGAAGTTCATAACTTTCCAGGAAGGCTGAAGAGAAGGGCTGTGCACCTCTGTGTTTCAAGCAGTATGTCTTGAATGCAGTCTTCCCCCCTCCCCCTAGTGTCTGTGGGGTAGGGGAATTATTCCATCTTGGGAGAGGCTGGAGGATCTTTTGGCCTGTATTTTATATCATAACTAAGTAACCTTTTGTAGCTTTTACAAGAAGGCTGTTTTGTGATTTAGTTGGTGTCTTTGTTGGGAGCCAGAAGTCACTCTGCACCATTTGTTTTTATATTCTTTGTAGCTGTACCATGTTTTCCTACTGATATTTACAGGTTTAAAATTTGGTTTTCAGCTTAGGCCCTGGAGTTCTGATTTTCCTGTTCCACTTTTCTTCCTACTTCAAAATACTGATGCATAAATGCTGTTTACTTGACTGTCTCAAACCCTTTAACTTCCACTTTTGCTTTTCAGATACTTCTAATTTTTCTTGCTCAGATGGGTGTATTTTCCTTGATTTCTGCAGCATTTATAAAAGGAAAACAAGCTGTGTTGCAATGCTTTTAAATCTCATGAGTGGCTGACATGGTGCAGAAATAAGTTGTAAAGCAGATGCTGTGTAACCATAAGACCCACAAGAATGGTTTTATTCTCTGTAACTGTCTTAGTTATATGGACTGCTGTAACATTGTAATAGACAAGCAGCAGTGTTCTACTAATTAATACCAGTTACAGTACAATTATGTCTATGTTCATAATTGCTTTTTCAAGGCTTTCTTTTGCTTTAGAAAAAATTACTATGAATTATTAAAATAAAACTGTTTTTATTATTATCCCTTCATTTTCTAAACCCATTTATATTAGCCAGGGTTTTGTTTGTATTTAATATCATTTACACATTGAATTAAAGCTCTTCTTTATACTAAATTAAGTTAAACTTTAATTTGCTTAAGAAGTTGAACTCGCATAGATTCATAAATGGCACTTTAAATAACATTCCAGTTCTGAGTCTTTTACTCTGTTACATGTATTAGGCTATGTACGGAATTATTAAAGTACTGTATATTTGCCAGTCTTCACTTGGTTGTAAATTAGCATAAGTAAAATACACAGAATCGAAGAAAAATTGTTATACAAGTACCTTAAATGTCATACTGCAAGTTGATCACTTGAAATTCTTCGTCAGTCAGTCAGTTTACACAAATGTAAAGTAAGCTTAGTCATAGAATCATGGAATGGTTTGGGTTGGAAGGGGCCTTAAAGCTCATGCAATTCCAACCCCTGCCACAGGCAGGGACACCTTCCACTAGAGCAGGTTGCTCCAAGCCCTGTTCAACCTGGCCTTGAGCACTGCCAGGGATGGGGCAGCCACAGCTTCTCTGGGCAACCTGTGGCTGCACCTCAGCACCTTCACAGGGAAGAATTTCTTCCTGTTGAATTATCTCAATCTACCCTCTGCTGCTTTAAAGCCATTTCCAATTGTCGTGTCCCTACAGGCCCTTGTCAGAAGCCCTTCTTCAGGTTTCTTATCTGCCCCTTTAGGCACTGGAAGCTTCTCTGTCTCCTGGCCCTTTTCTTCAGGCTGAATAAGCCCAGCTCTCTCAGCCTGTGTTCATAGGAGACGTGCTTGAGCTCTCTGATGACAGGTAGTTGGCTGAGCTGCCTGGTTCAGGCTTAAAGATTGTGGGATAAACCTATTTTCTGAAATAAAAAGTAGACCTACATTTTAAGATTGGGAAAAAAGAAAACCCAAAACAAACATGTTGCATGACTGAGTCTCCTTTTGTTTGCCTCTCCTAATTAAAAAGCTATGGATTCTCTATTCAGAATCGTCAAATTTACACAGCTTGCGTGGTAATAGAAAGTAATGAACGTATCACTGGGTGGAATGTATTATTTAAAGGCAGTGTGTTTCTAAAGCTGTTGCATATTTAATAGCTGTTTATATTATACTACACCTATTTGAGGCTGTCGGATGGGCTTACAGTAGCAAGGAATCAATACCCAAATGTTCATCCATATGGGTGCAAATTCTGAGAAGATAAAGCTGCTGCTTGTCATAGTTCTATTTTTCACAAAGGACTTGTTTCTTGAGCAGCTCTATGGCGGAGCTGAACCTGTGAAGAAGGAGTAGGGAACTGAAAATGTGTATCATGTTCCAGATGTGTAGTCAGTCTGCGTAAGGTATAAAGCTGCTCATTTAACAGCTTGTCAATTTGAAAACTTAAGAGCTATTTTAACCTCTGAAAAGTTGTTATGAATTGGATGTGTTATTTTTATCTTTAATTTGGAAGCTTAATTCTTTTCTTAGTGTTATCCATGCTGACCATATAGTCAACATGTTGGCTTAGTAATGCCAAGTGTATGTCACTTAATATGTTTAGAGTGATTTACAAAGCTAGGTTAGCATGTGTAGTCGAGTTAAGCATTTTTATCATTAAGAGTAATTGCTCAGGACTCTGGTATTTATAGTGAAATAAAACCCCTGAAAATTAGAATGGCAGTTTAAAACTAGCACCTTTAAGCCTGTCAGTAAATGTGCAAATAGCAATTGCCTTTTATTTGGAGAAGTTGAAATCATCTATTGATAACAAAATGTAGTAGTGACTTTGTCTTTCTAAATACAGACACTTCGGTTTTATAATTTGGAATGTGAAGAAGTTCCTGGGAAAATTAATTGCTATGACTAATTTGGAAGTGTCACTTCCTACAATCTGAATAAACTTTGTATCTTTCAAGTAACTGGCTTTTGCTAATGCTGGTTTTTGCCTTATGTTGGAGGCCAGTATATGATGATAGTTCAGCCACAGTCATCATTGTATTCTGGTGTGGAAATGTTCACCTGTCATTTTGCCAATACCTTGTTTGGTACCTGGGTGTAATAACAAATCTGTGTTAAATGCAGCTAGCATTTTGGAATGCTCATGGTTGCTTTGTAATCTCTACTTGGTGTGTCTCTGATCTAGAGAGTCAGATTCACTCTGACTTTTGGAGGTTTATTTCTGTGATAAGTCCCTTTATGTAAATGTTTCATGTATGTTAGGTCTTAAAACTTGTGTAACTATCCAGCTGTTCTCTCCTCAAAACTTTATTGTCCAACTAACTTAAGATTTACTTGTTTGAGATTTATTGAAATAGGAATGTAGAGGGAATGGCATTTATGACTCCTCAGCTCTTCACTTCATCTACCATTCCACTTCAGGTGGTTTGGGAGGAGCCCAGTGCTTCAGTTGAGGAGATGAGACTAAAAGCCATCTGTCAACTTATCTCAGTTAAAAGATGTGAAGTGAGAATCTTTGAGAGTAGTGTCTGGTTAGACTGTGCAGTCAGCCTAGAAAATAACTTTGATGTGTTCTTTCTTCTAGCTGGCTTCCCTATGGGCTATGCAGCGGCTGCGCCTGCCTATTCCCCTAATATGTATCCTGGAGCAAATCCTACCTTCCAAACAGGTACGTGTATTAGGTATGTCAAAGCAGTAATATGAAGTTTAGAAGTTGTTAGAACCAAGAATGAGGAAGAGCTGTAGGGACTTAAAACTTATCATACAGCATAAGTGTTACATTCCTTTGAATATGACTCATGAAGACTCATCTGATAAATTGAGTATAATCTTGTCTTAAGTCATACTGCTTTTACCTTCAGAGAAGGGGAAAGCTGAGGTTTTAGCTGTTGTTTCTGTATTTCAGGCAGACACTTGACAATTTTGTTTCCATTCAGTGCTTCCTTTGTCATTCTGCTCTTTGTCCTACTGGTTTCCAGACCCCTGTTTTTCCTTCTGTGTATTGTCTTCAAAATTGTTCTTTCATCCTATTCTTAAAATCATACCTTTCCGGGTTCAGCTTACTGCCTTATTCCTGCCCTTGAAGTTGTCTTGCATGAGCCAATTGTCTGGAAAGCCTGGTTGCTGGATAAAACAGTTTTGTCCGTAGTGGATACTGGGGGAGGATTTAGGGAACTGCACTTACATGCTTTTGATTTGAGAGAAAGGCAATATCAAGAGCCTAGGAAAGGAGAGGTGGAAAAGACCAGATGAAGTGGTTGTGGGTAAAACACACTCTATAGCACGCCAGCGTGCTGATCCGCATCACAATCAGCAGGCAAGTCTCAAGGGTACCCAAAGGCCATTCAAAACCTCCAGAGCTCTCAAATGATGCTGCTGTACTTGTCACTGGGGCTGGTGTAGCTGCTGTGCTTGCTGGCTCTCTCACCACCAGCTGCTCTTTGTCTGAGTCCAGATCTTCCTACTCTGCCTTGCTGGGAAGTGCTACATGGTCTCCTGCATCCTCTTGGGGCTCAGCAGGCAGCTGCTGGGGAATATAACTCACGCAATTTGCTTACTTACTCCCCCCTCTTTCTTCCCCCTGCTCCTGGAGGGATGGGAAGGAGAATTGAAAGAATGTTATTCCCACAGGTTGAGATAAGAGCAGTCCAGTAACTAAGGTATAACACAAACCACTGCTGCTACCACCAAGCATAATGATGACAAGGAAAATACAAGGGAAGAGAATGCAACTGCTCACCACCAGATACCAAGCCCGACCCAGCAGTGAGCCCCCTCTTCCGTGTCCCTGCCTCTAGTTTTCACATCCTGGGCATGATGTGCTGTCTTATGGAATACCTCTTTGGTCAGTTTGGGTCAGGTGTCCTGTCTCTGCTTCCTCCCAACTTCCCCTCCTCCCTGGCAGAACATGAGACTCAGAAAGTCCTTGGTCAGCCCAAACATTACTGAGCAGCAACAGGAAACATCGGTGTTATCAGTGCTGTTCCCAGGCTGAAAGTCAAAAACACAGCACTGCACCAGCTACTAAGGAGAAAAAAAATGACTGCTGCTGCTGAACCCAGGACATCATGCAACACAGCAGAGAAGAAACAATCCAGGAGGTTCTTTGAGGGTGTGGAAGATAACTTTCTAACTGTGTAGACGAGGCCCTTAGTGACATGGTTTAGTGGTAGTTTAGTGCTGGGGTAGCAGTTTGGCTTGATCTTGAATGTCTTTTCTGCCCTGGTTGATTCTGTGATTGCACTCACTGAAGTTTTCATTTAGTTCTGCTTTTGCTAATAGAAGATCATTTTGATGTGCTGATGCTTGAAACAAAAATAAAAAGGGTAGCATTTAATTTCCACTTAAACCATGAACATGCATCTGATAGAACAGTATTCTCCTTACAGATAGTTTGAGTGCTCAGGAGTTCCTTACATGCTTTCTTAGTGTAGATCTTGGCCATCTGCAGGGACTATTATGCTGTTTTTTCAGAGGTACACATTGCACATAACCAGATTTGTTCCTGACTGTCTGTGTATAACTTACAGGGGGTAGGAAAGGATGCTTCTTGAAACTGAAGCTTATGTTGTGGAAGCCTGCTTTCCATATTGGATTTCTATGTCTGTGCCATATGGCATTTCACAAACTACCAGGAGACTTGTCAAAGGGTATGGCAGCAAATACTGAGGCGAGAGAGTAAGTCATCAAAAATGCTTGCCTGCAAGAACCTGTTGAAAGTGTGTGTAGCCATGTGGCTTTCCTTGGAGCTCTGAAGTATTCTGTTTTGCGTACCCTGTGTCTCTGCTATTCACTAATTAGAGGCATAGCGAGTGCAGAACTGATTTGGGCTTGTCTTTGTTCTTGAGTTTAAGGGAGGGAAATGAATGGATGTTTTAAGTTCCAGTACTTAAAAAAAAAAAAGTAAATCCTTTGTCTAGGATACTGCCTCTGTGTAAGTGCCATATCTGGGGAGTATCAGCTTGCATTTGCACTGGGTTGCTTTAGGACTTTCTTGGGAGTGATGTTGAAGGGAAAGCAGTTCCCATCAAGGGTGTAGCTCTTACCGCAAGAATCAAAACCATACGTGGGCTTTTATTATCAGCTTGGTTTTGTCCAGTTAATTGGGATTTTCCTCTGTGTCAGTCGCATTGTAATAGAAGGTTATGGTTTCTGGGAAGGATTCTTTGACTTGTTAGACTCAATTGCTTATGATTAGTTTGCATTGATTAATCATGGAATATATCTCATGCTACGTAGCAAGGTAAGAAATCTTTATGTTTGTGTGAAAAAGGAATAGAGGTGTAGAGAAGTCATAAACAATCTTCAAATGTCTTAATTCTTTTAAAGGTAGTACTACAAGAGCCTGTTGCTGTTGTGAATAGAAAATCAGCTTTTATTTCACAGCTATCAATAACTTTAATTGTTAGCTACTCTTTAAGCTATGAACTAAAGTTTGAAATGTCCAGATCTTCTAATTCACGCTTCAAGTACTTTGTAAATCCCCATCACGGAGGAGTACTTGAATGTGCTGTGATACTGCTGGTCAGAAAGGGCACCTTTTTACAACTATCTCTCTTAAATTTCTGTGGTTCTGAATAACCATATTGTTTACTTCTAAGGTCTTTGTGCCTTCCCATTTAAGTTTTGTCTCCTTTACAAGGCACAATCTGTATAACTATTCTGCCACTTTGTAAGAATGAGCGTTTAATTGCTTGTGCAACTGTATCACTTCTAGAATGAGAGGAGGCTTAGATGAGGACATAGTTGTAGCGCTGTTGTGATGCTTTTTGTTCAGCATTTCATAGCTGACTTTTTCAACACTAATAGCTCTCCATACTAGAAATAGAAGTTACTTTCTCAGCATGCTTTATTTGTGAAGTACTTAGCATCTTAAAAAGCGAGAGTTCAGAGTAAATGCTGTGGTAGCTTTCTTTGTTGTCTCAAAGGTGATAGGTTCCATTAAAAACCCTAAACCCCTGAGTAAACTTATTTCTTTGTGAACATAACCATTTTCTGTGTGAAGGATGGAATGAAATTGGAAAGAATCTCAGACTTCTGCAAAAAGCATGAAGGTCATATCTTATCATGATGTCTGCAGAGACTGATATTTCACAACACAAATGCCAGTGTTCTTTCTGCTCTGTGGCTTCAGATCTGTTCTCTGTATTGAAGTCAGCACATTCTAGATGGTTTTTGAAGTCAGCCCTTTCTCAATTCTGACTGTCTTTTGTTTTTCTATAATTACCAAGTATTTTTAGTTCCTTGTGTTGCCCTACTAGTTTGTATGATTCCAACTAAATAGAAATCATCTAGGAGGATGTTATCTCCTAGAGTGACACACCTGCGTAAGACCCAAGATTTTTTCAGCGTAGCACAGGCTAGGGCCTTGATGCTTTCTCCAGAATAAGTCATCCCTGTTATTAAGTACCCAAAATATAATTACTGGTGAATGCTGTTGCAAAAGTATTTGTATTGCCACCCTGACTTTAAGCCATAGTATAATCTTGGGATTGTAGTGTGCAGCAGCAGAGGTGCTTTTAGCAGAAGTCCTCCATGCCTTGTCAAGCCTTTGTTCTGTTATTCTGAGACTGCCTGATGAGGGCTGAAGAAATTAGGGAATAGCTGTCTTTAGGCAGGGTGAGCCAGCAGTTGCTTATCCTTGTCAAAATCCCAACACTTAGACAGCAGACTGATTCTGGGGGCCTTGTAATAGGAATGCAGAATTCTTTCTGTTGGCTTCTGAATTATTTCTGTAATGTATGAAGTAATTCCCTGATGATTAAGGGTATGTGTACATAAGTAATAAACAAAAAAGAAGATCTAAAGATATTTAAGTACCTTTAAAGTCTAATTTGCAGTTGTGATGAACTCTACAGTGCTCATGCTTTAAAGGTGTGACTCATATTTATTTTAGCCAGTTGTTTTAGCCAGAAAACAAACACGAATACATAAATGAAAGTTAAAGAGAGATTGCAGGTTGTGAATCTGTGTTGAAATTAATCTTGAGCTCTTTACATGATTTGTAACATTTGAAATTACTCTGTGCTGTATCATCTTCTCCAGCATGTAACTGCAGGTTAGGTGATCATTACTGTGTTTTGCCAGAATGTTTTCATGGTGCACTGAAAGCTGGGCTGATATTAATCCTTCTATGTAGGAATACCACTTACTATGCCAAATATAAACATTTAATGATATTGCTACAAAAATCCAGATCCACTTCTTTAATCCCATATCCAGAGATCTGAAAAACAAATAGTGCAAAATACAGTTAACTGTTGATACTTAATTGACACAGTCCAAGTGTATTACGTAAATAATAGAACTTGTGCTTTGATATTGAGACTAGTGTACTAAGTACTCACATGAAGATTAAGACATTTGAAAATTAAGATAATTGTTATCCCTGACTTTAGGAAGTAGTGCACTGGCACTTAGTTTTCATGTTTTTAATGCAGTTTTACCTTTGTTTCAGGTTATACACCAGGAACCCCATATAAAGTATCTTGTTCACCCACTAGTGGAGCAGTGCCGCCGTATTCGTCATCACCGAATCCCTATCAGACTGCTGTGTACCCAGTTCGAAGTGCCTATCCACAGCAGAATCCATATGCACAGGTAAATAAACAAATCCAAAAACCTCTCTGGATGGTGGATGGTATTTTGTTTACTGTATTAATATCTGCTTGAACTCTAAATTTTACATCACATTTATTTCTTCATGTATGGTGAAAGCTTTAACTACTTACACATACTCTGTAAATCACTTCTGAGAATTCTGACTGTATGCACTATCACACTGTTGCATGGCAGTTCCTCTGCACTTACTGATCATATGTTCAGCCTGTGAAATGATGCTAGATTCAGTACCTTTAAAAATATGTGCTGGATGCTCTAACTACCACATTCTGATTTTGTTTTGTCAAAAACTGTCATAAGCTTGCATTGATGATTTTTTTTTTTTAGGAAGCCTGTGTTGTGAATCAGGGAGTTAAAGAAGTCTCATCCTAGGCAAACTGTTGAAAACTAGTAGGATAGAATTAAGACACTTAAGTGAGCTTGATGTTTTGGAGAATCTGGCCTTCTTTTGGCATAGAGAAGTTTTGACTGGCATGTACACAGTAGCTAAAGGGAATTAATGAGCACATATTAAGGTTTATCCAGTCTCTTCAGTGTGCTTGGATTTGTCTAAAACATTTGGTTTTTTAACTAAAAGCAGCTGAATTACAAGTTGTGAAAGAGTGAGAGAAGTTCAGTCATGGAATGATACATGAAAAGGTAGGAAATGAAGAGAATGACAAATGAGTCCATGTTGGTGGTGGTACAGTCAGCATCGGAGTTTTATGAAGGTCCCTGCTTTGTATGTTATCCTAAATGCATTAAAAAAGGGGCTAAGCATTTAAGAAGCTTGCCAGTGAAACAGAGTAGTTGAAATGAGTGTTCTGGTTTCTGCTGTGTAAATACATTGCATCTTTAAGATGTTGATTCTGTGATTATGTCATTAAAGCATTAAGGTGGTCGGTAAAGATCTTCAAGATCATCAAGTCCAACTGTTCCTCCAGCACTACCAAGTCCACCACTAAACCATGTCACTAAGGGCCTCGTCTGCATGGGATTTGAACACTTCCAGGGGCAGTGATTCCACCGCTGCCCTCGGCAGCCCGTTCCAGTACCTCATTATGAAAGAAGACACCATTTATATTCTGCACTGTAATTACTTAATTTACTTTCTTTTTTTCTCCTACAGCAAGGCACTTACTACACACAGCCTTTATATGCAGCACCACCCCACGTAATTCACCACACCACAGTTGTGCAGCCTAATGGCATGCCAGCAACTATGTATCCTGCTCCAATTCCACCACCAAGAGGAAACGGTGTGACTATGGGTATGGTGGCTGGGACTACTATGGCAATGTCAGCAGGTACGTGAACCTTTTGTCTTCTTGATTTAAACTATTTCAGTTCAAGACAGAGCACAGCTGCATTGCCTAAATGTGATGCCAGAGGTGTACTTGGCAGAATCGTAAAATCATTTAGATTACAAGGGACTTCTGGATTTAGTCTAGTCCAGGGTCTTCAAATTGGGTCCAGCTATATCAGGCTGTGTACTTGTTCAGTGGTGTTTGGGTCATCTCTAAAGATGGAGATACCACATCCTTTTTTGGATATTAGTATTACAGTAAAATAGATTTTATTTATATCTTTATAGAATTTCACTTTACTCTTGCATCCTTTGTTTCTCATCTTACCAGTGTCAAGAGTCTGACTTCCTTTTCTCAGTACATTTCTCTATGCCTAATTGGAAACAGCCACCTCTTAAGACTGAAGAAAATGTAGTGTTTTCATTCCATCCCTTATATCACTGACATTCTTTGTGTGTTGAGACATTACATTTTATGTCTTTGCACTCCTTGTAGGTCTTCCATGTCATTTGCAATGGTTAGGGATGCCTGCTTCCTAATACCACACTCTTTTAGTGGTAGTTTTTTTTTTTTGAGAGAAAGCGTTTAACCAATATGCTAGGCTCATCTATAAGTGTTTGCTGAGGGGGTGTCATGCTTCGTTACTCAGTGGGTGGTAACTCATGAGGAAATATTCACATTCTTTAACTTGAGGGATCTCAAAACTAGATAACCTGTGTGACACAAACTGACCTAACATGGGAGTTTTGTATGCTGGCAAGCTTATCCCAGGTGTTAGTTACCATTTCTGCAAAGTGTTTTGGAGTAAGGCTGTTTCAAGATCCTGCTCTCTCAGCCTGTTTGTTTCTGAAGCCCCTTAGTCTGTAGAAAGGTAGCTGTAATAATGCGAACAAGAATAAATTTATTCTGATTTATTAGTCAGGTTACTTCTACCATCAAATATATTTATGGCATGCAAAGCCTGCTGTGGGGATAAGTTTTGCAGTGAATAATGCTTATGTTGCAGGGTTTCTGCTAGAGCTATTTTTGAGTAATGAATATCTTTGTGCATTGGACTAAACATCAAAATGATCCACTTGCATAAATGTTTGCAGGAAGATAGGTGCTGGAGTACAAAATGATACTGGTAATTTTGCATCTTAAGATGAACAACCTGTAATTGTTTTGACAATTAACTCTTCCTCCCCCTTTATTTTTTTCTTTGTATTCAAGTTTATGCTTACTGAAAAAAAAAATGTTCTTCTCGTCCTAGGTACTTTGTTGACAACTCATTCCCCAACTCCAGTAGCCCCTCATCCAGTTACTATGCCCACATACCGGGCCCCGGGAACACCAACCTATAGTTATGTGCCCCCGCAGTGGTGATCATCTGGCAGTCAGTGTAAGTTACTGATTTAGATTGAAAGCAGTTAATCATTGCTATAAATGCCAGCACTGCAGGTTCTTTCAGGGAGATATTTTCAGCAGGTAAGCAGTCTGGGGTACTTGTGCACTATTCTAATGGAGTAAGAGCACACAGAAAGTACTGCTTATATAACAGCTGCTCCTGCAAGGGAGAGAAGCCTACTGGGACTTCTTCAGTATTCTGTGTCTTCAGAAATGATGAATCATTTTCATGGTTAAGTGCTGAATGTGAAAGAATGAGCCTCAAGTTTTCCTTATTAAAGTATATCTGGGACTAAATGCATTCAGTATTTTGGATTCATTGGTAATTGTTGAATTCAGAAGTACTGTGATTCCTGGGTGAAGCAGTGCCTGTAGATTTGGAGTCTTATTTTTGATGGGCTAAAGTAGGCAAGGTAAGTGTTTTGCCTTGCTCTGAGGCTGAATCTTTCTCACAAACTGCTAAAACAAATGTGCAAGGTTGAGTTAATTTTATATATTCACTCTGTTTCAGGTAAGCATCAGTTCACACTTCTTGCAGGCATTGAAAAATTTTCTAGTGTGGATTAACACACTAGGGGTTTCCTGAACAGGAGTTTTGAAATCTGTTACATGGGATAGATTTTGGGGGTGTAATGTGTCAGACTGACCAAGTTATGATCCTTTGGGGATCCTGACTTCTGTTTCTGGCTTGGTTTTGGTTTGTTTTTGCTACATTTCGTGTTGGGGTGTTTTTTAGCATAAACTGAGAATGGTATCCTTTGAAATAAGGACTTGTCAGACCAAATGAACTTGCAATTTTCACTGAGTCCATTTAGCTGATGACAAAGTAAACTCTGTTTTAACTCTGGGTTTCTGTTTCAGTAGTTAGCAGTCCAGAGTTGTGGACTGCAGGTCACTGTATTCCTTTTGAGTTAGTAAATACGACAACCATTTCCTATTTTGCTGTGATGTTCCTTATCAGTTACAAACTTGAAATGTTTCACTTGTGTAATAGGACACTCTTGGATGAAATAATGCAAGTATTGAAGTGAGAGTTTTGCTGTGACTAAACTCATGGCTGCTGACATTTAAACTTAGTGTAAAATACATTTCTATTATTGCAACTTCAACTTAAGACTGCAGTGATGACAGCTGAAGTAGAGATGATGGGAGAAAATCAGTGTAGTGAATTCTTAAACTAGAAGCTTTTAGATTCCAGTTGACTGGGTTAGTGCTAGGTTAGCATTATTGCCATCTGTTGTATGTACATTATCAGTACAGTGCATGCAATATTTGAATGTTGTTCCGAACTCAAAATAGTATTTCACATAATTGAGAATGTTTCCTACTCTCCCCTCCCTCCCCCCTCTTAACGTAGGTTTGAAGATGGGAGATATGCAATCAAGAAATTGAGGTTTAAAAGTTGGTGCTGAAGCCCTCATGCCTCCAACCAGGACTTTCCTTCTGAATGCTTTCAACACTTGGCTAAACACTACTAATTCCTGATCACTGAAGATTTTTCCAGTGCTGCATATCTTACATCTTGGAACTCCAGCAGTTAGTCTTAAAGCAAATCCTGTTTTGTGGACTGTCTTGCAATTTTTTAGCTAATTATAAAGATAAAAAGGGAGTATAAATTTATTCTGATCCATATCTAGTTGAATGCATGTTAAAACACAAAAACAAAGCTTGCTCAATCTACCTGCAGTGACTGATGCAAAAACCATCATATGCAAATCCAAAGGAACCGAAAAGTATTTTACAACTTGTATCACTAATGCACTGTTGTAATGTATGCAGGGTCTTAAGTGATAGAATCATGAGTTTCTTTATAGAATACCATAATATGCATTAGTTAAGTGCATCAGCCTTTTTCAGGTTGATGGAGTTGCCAGTTTAAAAGGGGCATATTTTCACTTAAGTGATACATTCTTTTCAAGTTCAACTACTAAATTGGAGCGACTGGAAAATGAGTCAGACAAGCTGTAGAAATCCCGCACACAGTTAGTTTACTTCATACCTTTTCGTTTTCATTGTAAGGATTCAGTGTTACACAGATGTTCTTAAGGATCAGAGCGAAATGACAAAGGTAGTGCTGTGTGTGCCAGTAAATAACACAAGCTTCCTTGAGGCAAAACTGGTTCTTAGGAATAGTAGGGGGTGATGTCACCTGCGTAATGAATTGCATGTCCTGGGGAGATACATACCCAGTACTATCTTAAATATGATGCGAGATGTGTCAAAGTGAGACTGCCACACAAACTGATAGAAAAAACACTTCCTTTTAGTTCTCAGTTCAGGAAATCCGTGCTGGTTTTCCTAAAGAACGTTGTAGTCAGTTGCAAACATGTGCAGTTGATCCAGCTTGCTTTCCTGGAACTTCAGAAATGGTAGGGCTTTCTACAACAAAGAGGAGTTCAGCTGCATGTTTTTCTGAGGAAAGCTTGTGTGCCTGATGAGTATGTTAAAGGGGAACAAACCATTTGAACACAATTTCCTTGTTAGCTACTTGCAGTGAGGACTATGGCGATGCTGTAGGAGGGCTGCCAGAATATAGCAGTTTCAGATAGTTGTTCTTTTTATCTTTTTTTATTTTTTTTAATTTTTCCTGAGAATATTTGTAATGGAAGTAGGAGTCTCTTGTTGGTTACAGCATTTTGATGTGTTTTCTTAGTGTTCTCTTCTTTTTACTTCCTAAATTGCACTTGGAAGCACGTGAAATAAGACTTGACTGCAGATTAGCATTTCATTGCAATGAGTCATTTGTGATATTCTTCCTTGCAACTTCAGTTGTTCAAAGTACCTCAAAGCAAACGCTGTGGGATAAAGGGCTAGCCTTGGAACCCATTTGTATACCAAAATTGCTGCGGGGGAGATTTTCAATTTTTGAAATTGAATATTGCACACTGAAGATCAAGGGTTTCTTAAACCCCCCTTGACTTTATGAGTCCACAAAGACGCGATTTCCTTTTTATGGACACATTCTGCCTGCAATAAACGACGTGGTAAATGGTTATAAAATGTTGTTCCCTTTTAATCGTTTACACAGAGGTGTGTCAGGCTGTGTTGTTCTTGTAGGTTAACTTCCATTCAGAAGTCAGGTTTTTTAAAGCTGTATATGTAGTTACGCTTTGTTTCGGGGTGTTCTGCTCCCATACAGATTTGGCAGCTACTTCAGGGTAGCATCAGTGCTGATTTAATGCTGCCATTCCAGTACTCTGCCCTGTGGGAGGCTTATGTACCTTCATGACCTGTTGGTGGTTTAAGCCTTCAGTAATTTTATTTTATAGTAAGCACTCTCCGTATTTTGTACTTCCTTTTTTTTTGTCGTTGTTGTTGTTTAATAAAGTTTAGGTTTATTTTGCATGAATCACTGTCAGTGGATGGCCCCCTTATTTCTAATGCCTTGAACATAACTATGTTGTTGGAATAAGTACTTTAAACCTTACTCATGAGCACTTACTGCAGCTTAGGGATTTCCATATGTTTTTATATGGAGCAGAAAATTACCCCAGGCAAACTTAATTGAATCTGTACTGCTTCATTCAAGTCTGTTTAACACTTCCATTTGTGAAGTAGCTTTGCAGCTTTGACTAGTCAGGTGTGCCAGAGAGTGCAGTAAGCATAGAGGCCATTTGTCCATTTTAGCTAGTAGAGAGTGACATTTTGTTGTCTTAGCATGACTTGTAAAAAGAGCTGAGGTATGAAACAGTGCTATATTGGGGAGCAGCTATAAAGAACAAACTCAGAGTTTTGCTGTCTCCTGTCTTATCACCCATTAAACTAAAGCTTTGAAAATAGGAGAGAACTTCCATGAATGCTGCAATAGGTAAATAGTCAAGGAATGGATATAACTTCCTATGTATTCGCTCTGATTTCAGATTCCAAAATGTCATCTTGGAAATGGTCTCTCTATAATATTCCATAACATGCAGGCAGTCTCACTTACTTGAGCACTTTTATTTCTTAAGTCGCAGTATGGGATTCATCCACGAGGGGGAAACTATACCTTTCTTAAAAGGTACCACACCTCCCAGGTTTGATTATAATCTACTGGGAGGGTTGATACGGAAAGTAACCAAAAGCACAGTGCGGGGGGACAGGGGGGAATACATGTATATATAACTATCTTAATGGTATTTTGTTGCAAATAGTAGAAAGCATGGATATAAAACTGCAGCAGAGGAAACTGTACATCATTAAATAGGCGTTTACACAGCGAGGGTCTTACGAAACATTCTCTCCTGCTTTTTTATATAACATTCCCTATTTAGAATTCCTTTATAAATAAATACACAGTATGCGTTTGCACTAGAGCTCCTCAGCAAAAGACAAGAGCTGGTGCAGTAGAGACATTTCAGCCCAAGCTTCTCTTTAAAAAAAAGCAACAAAAAACCCTTTTATGGCAGCTTTATATGATTAAACGAATAAAAAGTACTACTTTAAACCTGGAACTGAAACTAACTGTTGCAGCAATAACAGAGAGAAGTCTGAGAAAGTTTGGCGTTGGTTTTGGTTTGGTTTTTTAACTCAAATTGTAGGTGTTGAATTTAGATCAAGTATTTTTTACAAACTGAGGTGTTCCCCAGGTCAGTTAAAAGGTCTTATAAATGTAGCAGCAGCAAAACCAATGGCTGATAATTGGCACCAAAACCATGTAGCCCTAGTCAGTGGTGTGGTGGTGAATGATGAAACACTAGGAAGGAGAACAGAGAACCTACTACAAGATCTTGTTATGCTTGTTGTAATCATCTTCTGTTTGAAGTTTTTAGGAGACACACAAGGAATGCTGTTGAGGAAAGCTTTGTTTTGAGTGTACTATGCAAGTTAAATGCTTAGATGCAGTGGTAGATGAAGAAAATCCTTGCTTTTAGCTGAAGTCCTTCCTTGTATTGCTTCATCCAGTGGAAACAAAAAAATATCCCAGTCCACCACCCGTAAGTACCACCGTGTCTTAGTGTGTCTGAGAATAGTTATGGTACAGTTGTATACCAGGGTACTCAACACTGACTACTCTTCACAGCATTCTGGCTTCACTGCTACTTGGGTAGTGAGGCTGCTTAAGATATGTGAGCAAGAGATGGTCAGAATTGACTTGGAATTGTCCCCAGTGCTCAAGCACAGTATTACATACCATTCACCCGGGTTTAGAGCATAATTTTGATTGAACAGGTAAGCACAGCAATCTGATACTACCACTTAACTCTAGGCTTAAGCTCCTACCAGAGTCTAGTAAATGCCATGTATGTGAAATCTCTCATCTTAGGAACATGAGCAACAGTGATGCTTCAGCTGGAACTTGCGGGGAAAGAGGACAGATGTTGTGGTGGTTGAATGGGTGGTTGTGGTTTGTGCAGTGGAAATAGGCTTGATCCATATCCTGCCTTCTCCAGCAGGTGTCACTGCCCGACCTCAGCATGTGCAGAGGGTCAAATGCAGTCCATTAATCCTGCTATCAAAGTGTTTGTGAATACCTCTCATTGTTAGCTGTCAGCTTTCTAACCTGTATTTTATCTGCTCAGAGCTTCCTGCAGACCCTCAGATTCAAGGAGATAGCATGCCAGTTAACAGGAAGAGCTGCAGCAAAGCTAGGATAGTTTTGTGGATCAAGCTTTGCCAAGAATCCAGTTCCATGAAGTAGTGAGGACTCTTTCAGCGTGGTATGAACACCTCTGGGGGGGAGGTGTGGAGAGAAAATGAGCTGTGGTGTTGTAGGCAGAAGGGAGGGAAGAAGGGACAGGGCTTATCTGGAGACAAGGAAACCTTTTCTTGTGTGGGTTGAATATAACACTGAGACACCCGAATTCCGCAGGTAGTAAGGGTCTATTCCTGATCTTAAAAAACGCTCAGTGATTTATGGGCTCTGAAGTTTCAACATCCAGAAAGTAAACGTGGCTTTTCTAAACTGTTGTGACTTTTGGGCACTTAGCAGGCAAACTGGGAAAGCTTTTTGAGCTGGCTGCTGTACGGACTTGTTTTAAGTAGAATGGATTTGTTAGTGGGGTTTTTTTTATTGTATTGCTATTATTGGCTGCCCTCCTATCTAAGATTTGACAAAGTGAGTGCATGCGATGGAAGTACAAGAGGCCCCAGTAATAGTTCTCCATGTTTGTTATGAAGTAGACCCAGGTTTCCTTTTTATGACTTTTTTTAAACTGTCTTAGGAACAGTTGTATTGGTACTTTTTTAAGTTTAGGTCAATGTTGTCTTCCAGAATAAGTTTTAAGGCATCACTCACTCCTGCATTGAACTATTGCATCAACACAAAGAGTGGAGATTCCATTCTGAGCCAGTTCAATTGTGAAAATTCATACTTTTTTATTTTTTATGCAATTCAATGAGTAGATGAGCTCAGATTTAAATTCTTAAAAGCACGTTTATTGTAACAAGAATTGTTATGTATTAATACATCAGTTTTCAATAAAGATTGACTTGTGTTGCTTATTGTGGTTTTTTCCTCCTGCCTTTGGTGACGTCTTTTTAGATAAGATTCTGTTGCTGGATAGCAGTCTGATATGCTTATAAACTCCTCGCGGTAATGAAATCTGGTGAGTGACTGAAGCAAAGCAAAACGTTTAAATTGCTTAATTGACTTTTCTCAGTAAGGTTTCCTAATGGCTAACAAAACACAGTAATAAAAGGCTTCCCAGTGAAGGATAAGCTGTCCGGAGTTGCCCTGCTTGAGGGTATGGGAAAGATGGTGCAACTGTCTCATTCCCTTCTGAGGGATTTCCTGGGGTTTGAGGGTTTTATTACTTTATATGTTATTGTCTTTGTTTTAAGCTGTTAAGTTTCACAGCGTTTTAACATGTATTTGACAGCAAATCAGTGCTGTTTCAGAGGTGACAGTGCTTGAGCAGAAAGCTGTTGTAGATCAGTGTGTGGAGTGTTCTCAAGGAAAATAATTGAGTAGGTTTGAACTGTATGAAATCATCCTGTTCGAGTGTGGGTGACACTAATGTTAGAGTGGAAGTAGATGTATTTGAGGGGGACGGGGCAGTACTGCTTGAACTAATCGGCTATTTCATCTATTGTAGGTCTCCAAAAATAACAGTAACTTACCTGCTAACATGCCTGTGAAAAGCAACACGTGGAAGAGGAAGGTCCAACGTCAGTAACTGCATGGATCTGCAGAAATAGCGTTTGGGTTTTGAGTTTGTGCTACAGGTCTCTTTCATTGTTCAGTCAAGTAGCTGAGCTTCTAAAACAGCCAAGCACCAGGAATCCCATGGACAGATTTTGGCTTACTGAATGTTACTTCAGGTGAATTGCTGATCAGTTATCCTGGGCTCACTTTTATTTTACAGGGAGATAGGTTTGGGGTTTGGTTTCGTTTGGTTGGGTTTCTGTGCGTGTCAGTTGGGGACTTTTTTGCTCATCACAGGAGCTCATGGAAATTCAGAATCCTGAACCAGTGGGTTGCTGGAATCTGGGAGGACAGAGAGGAGAAACACTGTTCTCCACAATGATGCTGATCATTCTTAGTTTAGAGGCATTCTGGTGCAGCTGTTCTTCTGGTTGACTGTTGTTGTGAGGAGTTACTTTGCACTGTATCTGCCACTCATGAGAACATGGTACTGAACAACTTTCAGGTTCTGTGTATGGGGTTTCTTTCTAGTTTGTGTTAAATGTATCCATGGAACTATCAAAATGGAAGGTCATTTATGTTTGTGGGGTTTTCCCCTCCTCTCTTCCCAGATTCATTCTGCAGTGGCATTGTGATGCACATTGCTCTCCCACTTACTTGCTCGTGAGTGGGAGGTGCTGTGAATTGTGTAGATAAGAATTCCCCTCATTTTAGAGGCAGCTTTGAACGCTTGGTAACAGCCAGAGCCCCTTCCCAAAACATAACCGTTCAGTTGGCTGTTGCCAGGAGTAAGGCAAGACATTTTGATGAGTCTCATGTTTTTCTGTAACTGACTATGGGCAGGAAGAGAGTTTGCTTTTCCTTATGTCTTGCTTTATGTTCTGAGCTCCGTGGTTCTCTGTAGATGAAGTTAAGCAATAGGAATAGTTTTGTTGGTGAGCTCCCGTGGAGTCGGGAGCAATGTACTGATTGTTATTAGCTGGGAATTCTCCTTTGCAGGAAATACCAGTCATAGTGCTTGGGTTCAGGGTAGTGCTGCATTGTGTGAGTAAAATGCCTGACTTACGTGTGGGAGGCTCAGTGCTCTCCTGTATTTTATTTCAAACTCCATCAGGCTATTGGCTACCCAGAATAGAAAGGACTACTCTAACAAAATGTAAATTAAAACCCATTGCTGAGCAGTAACAACACTTCAGTAGCTATGGGAAGTTGTGTTGTCTGTGTTGTGAAGAATGGCAGATGTACAGGGAAGGCTGTTGGGCCTCATGGGTACAAATATCTCATAGCTAGAGACTTTGGTTGGAGCTGGGGGTGAAGTTTGTCTTGAGGATGGTGTGATTTAGACAGCAGGTGTATTGTTTCAGGTTGCTGGAGGTCAAAGGAAAAAGAAAGCAATTATCAGCCCAGGAAAGGTGTACAGACAGGCTGCTACATCTGAGGAAAGTGAGAAGAGCAGGTATGGAAAGACAAAGCTTTCTGAAGCAGAGTGCTGTTACATAGCTCCAGTTGTAGCAGATACAAAGGCTTATGTTGTGTACTCAGTAGTTAATGTTTTATGGGAGGATTACAGAATTAGACGGGTAAAGTTGATAGCTTGTTTATTTCCTGTGTCACAAATGTCTATGTAAACAGTCACGCACAAAGGTACACAAGTCTGGGTTAAGTATCACGGGTGTTTCATTTGCACAGCCTGTAAAACAGGGAGCCGCTTTGGTAGCGAAGTTGTGCAGAAGAAAAGCACACTGCATGCAGAAACGAGTGGCGTGGTTGCAGGGGGAAATGTGACAGGAGTGTTTTGCAAAGAGAACAAAGCAGCCTGTATTTTACCTAAAACCACCAGCAGTGCCAAAGCTGTGGGATTTTAGTAACAGAGCTTGTTGTTAAGGAATCATTTGGGTGATGTGGTGAGAAATGAAGTGTGGTGTGAGGTGTTAATCCCAAGGCAGGCAAGCTGTGATTGCTGCGTGGCTGGGCGAGAGCAAGTGCCTTTGGCTTCTCAGGAGCCTGGAGCTGTGCGTGCGGCTCTGAATGTAAAGGCAGATGAAATCCAGGTTGCTGGTGTTCTTGAGCGTGCGATAGACCCTCCTCCCATACCCACCCTCATCTGTGTAGCACTCAACAGAAAAATGCAGGGCTGCATTCTGGCTTCTGTACCTTCAGTGGGTTAAAATCATCTGAACACGCTTCATTTTATTTCCGTTAACTTCTCTCCATTGCCAGGGCTCTTTAATCCATTACTTACCCAAAGACCTGGTCCTACAACTTTGCTTAGGCTGGGAGCTCTGGGGCAGGGACTTTCTGCTGGTGGGCTGGTATAGGATACCATAGACCTTATGACTGTGTCAGCATGGTACTGCTGCTTGTCGACAGCAGTGTCAAGTCCTGCTAACTTGGGTACAGATGTGAGTAGCAGCAGGTACAGTAGTGAATGAATGAAGTGTGAACAGCTCTGTTCTTAAAGCTTTAGAAATCATTGTGCTACCATATTCATTGTCCAAACAGGTAATGCAGTGCCATAACCCCATTAGTAGGTACACAGCAAAACTTGACATGAGAATTGGAAACAGTTGAATTAACAGCAGTAAAACAAGAAGTAAGCACTTGTTGGGAGCTGTACCACCTCAGTGACGCTGACAAAGTTCTTAAGCAGTCTGTAGAACAAGTGGTACAGTACTTTAAAAGACCGATATGTAAAAATCAGTAGCAAGATTGGTACATTTAATTCTGGTGTTACATGAGATATGCTTTGCACTACAGTAAATCTGCAGGAGCACAGCTGAAATCTTGACCTATGTTGTAAAAAAAACGAAAGGCCTTTTTATGAAGAAAAGCTAGTTACTGTCATTCTGGCATCCCAAGAAATGGCTTTTTCAGTCTGAAGCTGTGATTGGATTCACTTGAACGTCTGTTACTTGCAGATGCCTCAGTTCTCAGTTGTCCCGAGGGATGGCAGGGGCCTGGCTTTCTCATGTTTTCAGGAAGCTGTTTGGACACTCAGGTGCAGGTGGGCTGTGCGTCCTGGGCTTGTGGAGGGCAGATGGACATGCTGGAGCAGTGTCCTGGACACCTGGAATTGCCTGTAGCGTACAGCAGCAAGGTGATGGATGGCACCGGACAGAACCAGGGCTTCTCCCCACCCTGCAGCCTACAGTTCAGGTGATAAATAGTGGAGATCCTAAAGGCTGCTTTGTGGGAAGTTTGAGCTCCATGGGAACTGAGTTGTTTTGATTTAGGACAAAGACAGTTTGTACTGCTTTGATGTTAGCAGAACTCGAAGCACGGGCGTTTTTCTGGTGTGGACACCCACCTTTTCTGACTCAGTTATTCCCAGCTCGCAGTTTGAAATAAAGGTATTTCTTCTTGTCAGAGCAGAAACAAGGTTAACTTAGCAGCCACTGGTTCTCTTCATTCTACTGGTAGCCTCAGCAAATCATTCTGCTTGGTTCACATGCTTTACGTAATGCTGTCTTATTTGTCCAAGTGGAATCTAGGCAGGTTTTACTTACAGCTATTTTTCACAAGACGCTTCCTAAATGGAGAGCTACAAAAGGAGGGAAACAGAACCAAAACACCTAATAAAGAATAGCACCAAACCACCCCTGGAAGGAGCGTTCTTGTTCTCTTCTGTAACTCAGTGTAGAAGTATTTTCTTGATGTGCTAGGTAGCTCCTAGCTTGAAATGCAGAATGTTTGGTGCAGCTGAGACTCGTGTCGGGAGCTGCAGTGTGTTTTGCATCAAAATCTGCATTGGTGGCCATGGAGAAGGTTCATCTCCAGAGGAGTGCATGGCAGAGTCCCACTTCTCCAACTTACACGTTTGAAATGGACTCTTCATGTGAATCTGGTAAGCCTGTGTTCCTGTTCAGCTGGGAGAACTTGACAGCAGTTGTACTTGACCTGTTGTTTGCATGCCACAACCCCCTTTATTAAGAGTTTAGCTGATGACCTTGGGAATCTACACAATGTGTACATGGATGCTTGCTTTCCTACACGCGGGTTCTCCCTGATACTTCTCACAGTACAGTGTGAATAACTCCATGTGAAATCCAGATGCCAGGGTAAAGGAAGTTCAGTGTGGGTTTGTCTGTTACCACTGTCTAAAACAACTACGTTGTACCATTTAATCAGGAATTCAGGGCATGAGTAGTCATTGAAAGCCAGTGGAGGTTACACATGATCTCATACACAGTTTCTTCAGGAAATAAGAGGTTCCATGGTTACAGAATCAGGAAGTAGGGTGGAAAATAAGGGATGAAACTCTTCAGCTTTACAAAGTTGTCTGTTAACATGCCGGTGTATGGTGGACATGTTGAGTGAGCAAAGTGGGTTTGATCCTTACCTGTTTTATCAGTGTCACTGCTGTCACTCCACCTGCTGTGTTACATGCTTTCCACGGCTTTCACTGTGATCAGCTTTTATACTGATTTCAGTCTTGCATAGGGGATCAGATCCTAGCTTCAACTGTTTCTTGCAAGACTAGAATCTTAACTGAAGACACTTCTTGGAAGAGGAGTACTGGTTGATAGTCAAGTACAGAATGTATTTCTCTGTGCCAGAAATAAACAACTTTTCATCAACTGGTGTAGTGTTTGGCCAGAAAAGTCTGGTTTGGCACTTAGCTTTTTACAGGAAGCTTCTCTCTAAATCATTTGTGTGTGATGATCAGCTATGGAGTAAGTTCTGGAAGAGGGGATACATAATCTGATAGTGGAAACAGTGTGATGGATGTGTATTTACTGCTCAGAGGATTGATACACAGGTAACTGACAGGGCACTTTTTTTGTGGCCTTTGGAAGCTGCTGCACTATAGGAGATGGTGCCACTGTCACCCCACCTCATTCAGCAGAATAGGTGAGGATTTGTATGGAAGTGACTTCAATGTACATGTAAAGCTGAGTGTGTAAAACAGCACAGGAATTAATGACAAAAGGTACACTACAGGAAAATCTAAATGGCTGCAGGAAGTTTGTTTTTTGCACAATGTGAGCAGTGAGGTATCGAGCAGGAACACACAGAGGTTTTGGGAGACTCCATCCTTGAGCACACTGATACAGCTGGACAACACTGTGAGAAACCTGGTGACACTTCACGCTTGGTTTTGCTGTTAGGGGGTGCGTGTGTGTTGCGTGGGACATTGTCTCCGGTCCAATTCCCTGTCCCTCCCAACTGACTACAAGGGTGATAAGCCCAGAAAATGGATCACTTCTGTGCCAACAGATTTTCTTCCTGGCCAATCAAAACAAGCATGCCAAAGGTAAGGAAAGGAGGGTGCAGACACTTACTGGGGTAAACACGACAGTGACCATTGCCTGGTGGTGGCGAGGGTGCAACAAAGGGAGCCCAGCCCTATGGATGCTGTGCTATCCCACTGAAGTGTTGCTCTGTCTGGGGAGGTGCAACCACATAATGCTCATGGCATGCAGAGCCCCCCTAACCTAGCATGGGCTGGGAGGTGTCACTGTCAGTTTGGGTACTTGATGAGATGCAAGTAGTAGAGCCTGATCTCAGTAGCTTCTTTAAAGTCTGACATTCATTTATTTAGCATGTCCCCGTTTCCCCCACCCCAGCCCTCCCATGTATTGCCACACTGTCCTCTCAAGCATGGGGAAATGTTCTGTTGGGAGTGTGGTAAGCCCCATTTTCCTCTGGTACTTGGGGTGATGGGGGAAAGGGAGGAGACGAGGGAAGGAGGAAATAAACCTTCCATGGGCAGACATCCCTTGTCTGCATGAGAGGGAAGTGTTGAGGACTTAGATTGAGGGTTGGTCACCATTCTCCATTGAGGACAGTATTGAATGGTGGTGTCACATCTGGTTCTGCCTAGGAAGATGGAGCTGTGTGTATTCCCAGGAAGAAGAGCAGGGAGAAGACTGTGGAGGGGGGCAGGTTCCAAGTAGGTATCTTAGTTATGGGTGCTGCTTGGTCCTCTTTAATCCCATATTGCTCAAGGTGGGCTTGAGCATCCACTGCAGCTTTTCTGCTGTTTCTGAGACATGGTTTGCATTTAAGGAAAGAACAGGAATTCTGGGAGCTGGTAATCACAGTTGCTAGCCTTGGTAAGTGGTCTGGCTTCTGCCTCCCCAGCCTTCCATGCAGAGGATGGCTGTTCTGAGGATAACCTTCTAGCATTCATCTTTTAAGCTGCAGGAGCAGAAACTGCAGTGTCATAGAAACAGGTTCACAGAGACAGACAGGCTGGACACAAACACAGGCTGAGAATCACTTTTACAAGTTTCTTTATGAAATTAAATGTTGCCCCTGGTCTGGGAGGGGGAGATAGTGCAAGAATGACTTTGTACATGCTACTGAATTCAGGGATCCCTGGATGACCAGACTTCGGTCAGCTACAGCATCAACAAGCACTGGATTTCTGAGCTCTGCAGTTAGTGCTCACTAGCATCATACTGGAAAGAAGACACTGCTCATTCCAGTGTCACAGGCTGTCTAAGCTCTAGGGGATTCAGTCAGTATGGCTTCTAACTCTCGCTGTGGTAAGGCAAATCTTTCCTTTTCCTAACCAATGTTTAAATTAATTCCTTTTGGCCAGTTTGAAACTTGGGTTCTTAGAGGCTCTTAATGCCAAAGGGAGGCCTGGCCTTTTTAAAGTGGCTTTTCATTGTTTAAAGGTGTCAAAAACCTGTAGGCATACCCTTTGAACTGAGGGTCTATGGGAGTTTGCATACCAATCATCATTCAGAGTTGCACCGTAGACTCTGACTTCAGGGAGCTGGGCTTGCAAATATTGACCTTTCTTAGAAACAATAAAACAGACAAAACAGGCATCAAGTTAACAACAAGTGACAGAACAATTACAGACTTACAAAATACACAGTTCTGGGTTTTACCATAAATAAAGACATTACAAACAATGGGCATTTTCATTGGCCAGGAAATATGGCAAAACGATGGAGAGAGATGAGAATCTAAGGAATTTAGTATGGTATTAATTAGGCACATTTTTCTCTAACTTAGGGAATTCAAACCCACTAAAGAGATTGTTGGACTTCACTCATGCTGCTGGTTGATTGGCACAGTTTAACGTAGGATACAGTTCATCACTGGTGATCTAAAGGAAAGGAGGAGGTCACAGTGCAATACTCACTGTTGTCTGAGTGCCCCAAAGACTAACTGAATTAGTTAGACATGTGCAGGAGGAGGACTGTGTCTCAGAGAAACATCAGGAGTGGGGTGGGCAGAGAGAAGGGTTTATCCCTCCATGGGCAATGTATGATGTCAGTGACTGAGAGCGTGTCAGCAGACATGGAGACGGCCGGTGTCTGGGCAGCCATCCCCTCTGACAGCTGCCAGGCAGCAGTAGTGTTCACCGCAGGAGGAGTGACTCCAGCTACAGCTGACACAGATGTGAGCTCTTCCTGGAGGTCTGCCCCTTGGGCGCTGTGCAGGGCTGGCTCGATGGGACTGGCACCAATGCACACGTGTGTGCAAGTGTCTCACCTGGGAGCCAGCGCGGCAGTCAGTCTGCAGTACAAATAGGGAAGGCGGGAGCACGTGGGCCATCCTCTGTAAACAAAGGATTGAGAGGAGCTGAGCTCCACCTCCCAGGACTGATGGATAAAGTGCTTTCTCAGAAGGGGTTCAGGCACAAACACGGCTGCCCTCATTTCCGGAAGGGTGTCAGCCTGCTGATGTTCTGCCAGAAGTTCGAGGGCTTGCGCTTGGGCTCTGCCAGCATGAAGACTTGCTGCTGAGGGACCATAGTAGGCAGGGTGGGATGCTTCTGACGCATCAGGAAGTCATAGTATGGCCTGGTCACAGCTGTGAGAGAAGGGGATGGGAAGCAGGTTAGTTGAGCACAGCTCCCTTCCCCATCCTCGGTCAAAGCTACTATTAGGGACTAAGTTGGTTTGTCTTGACATTCACTATCTTTGGTTTCAGCACTGCTTTTTCTGATGCTATGGAAGCCTCAGAAAGGTGAATCATAATTGAGAAGTGTTCCTGAGTTGTAATGATCAGAGTCTACCTAGCCTGTGCACAGGGCTGGCCTGTGGAGTCTCTTGTACTGCTTTGCCCTTGGGACTTTGCTCTGTTAGAGAGGTCTGGCCTCCTTCCAGACTGATCTGGTTTGCAGCCAAATCTGACTTTTGACTAACTTATTTTGGAGTTTAGTCAAATAAATAAGGAGGCTGCAAATGCAGGTTATGGAACCAGGTTCTGCCCCTGGTTCTAGCAGCATGTATGTGTTCAGGTGTGACTCACCCTTAGGCTTCCCAGTATGGTGCTGCTTGCTGGCATTCAGCATGGCTTGCTTTTTCTGCACCTCTGTGATTGAAAAACCTTGAAGATAAAAGAGAGCTTGTCAGCAGCAGCGACTCCTCAGTTTGTAGCTCACGGGAAGACAGTGGCATGTAAGTCAGGGGAGTATGGGGGTAGGAAAGGGCCTGGGCTGGAAAGTCACAAACTAAAACTGGAAGGGGCACACACTGCTCCTCCGGTCTGTGCTGCACACCTTTTCCTCCCTTTCCTGCAAGGGTTCATGCCTGCACTTACCTCTGTGCTTTGCTGGATGAAGAAGCCAGTCCAGAGCAATTGCGGTTCAGATCTCATTAGATCACACAAGTCTGAACTGAGCAGGATTTGGACAAAACAGAACCTTTGACTGAACAAGTTTTGTATAGAGACAGTAAAGCTGAGCACTTAAACTGTACTGTGAAATAATGGAAGCTGAGTGATGTACTGACCACTTTGTCAGCCCTGAACTCATTAAAGACACATCCCTCTCCCTGAGGCCTTACTGCACTGTCTGCTCATGGGGGGTTGCATTTTTCTTTTGTTTCAATTGCAGAGATTAGGTCTGAATGCACAGTTCAGCAGCCTGGAGGTGGACAGGAGCATGGACTGGCTTTCCCCCCCTTTCACTCCTGTGCACTGGCTGGGGGTTAAAGAAAGAAGGAACACTCAAAGGAACAAAAGCCCTTAGTGTGTCACAGCAGTGTTTTGCCGTACCCGTCTCCTGGTCGAGCTGAACCTGTCTCCTTTCATTCTCAAATGCCTTCAGCCAGCGCTGTTTCTGCTCTGGCTTCTTTGCACAGAACAAGTGGACTTCCTCACTGTCACGGCAGTGCAACTTAAATGCATTTTTCACGCTGATATTGAAGTCCTTGTCCTTCCCATCTTCTACATCCAGTATTTCCATGTCATCCATGTTGATCCTACTCTTGTAATACAAGATGTCCCGGCGCAGGAGGTCCTGTAAGAGAGATCACAGACACTTAACACAAAAGTTACTGCTCACTGTCCTGTTCCTTCATTAAACATTAAACATTTTCTTCGCTATAATGCAGTATTTAATCTTCCTGGCAGTCCTGTAGGAATAAAATGATTGCTAAATGAAATTATGGATTATTTAAAACAACGAATAAAACTGTAAGAATGAAATGGAACTGAATGGGTGGAATTGCAGAGTTTTGAGCTGCACCGCTGGTAGTGAGGGCAATCTCACCAGTTCTTCTAATGGTCAGGATAGGCTGGCATCTTCTGTTGTGGGCTATGAGCTGCCCTGCAGAGCTATGAAGGAGAGGTAAGTAAGCTTCTATTATTACACACGATCCCAACCCTCATTAAGCCCATGTCGGGAAATAGTATTTGAATCCTGCAGTTAGGAGAGGAGAAAAGAGGAAAGAACAGAGCAGAGGTTTTGGCTTTAAAGAGAAGGGGAGAGAAAAAAAGTGGAAAAAAGAGGAGAAAAGAGAAAAGGAGAAGAGGATTTTAAGAAAAAAAGATATTTTTAAGTCTCTTAAAATCTCTTAAAAGTCTCCTGAGAGCGATTCTCTTAAGAGATTTTAAGCGAGATTCTCTTTAAAGATCTGAAGAGGTTTTTAAAATATTTGAGAGGTTTGAACTAAAGAGACATTAAAAGATTTGAAGAGAGATTTGAAAGGATTTTAAGCTCTTTGAAGAGAACTGAAGAGATTTTTAAGGGAAGAGTTTTGAAGAGAAAAGATTTGAAGAGAACAGAAAAGATTTGAAGAGAGTTCAAGAGAATATTTTAAGAGATTGTTAAAATCTTTCTTCTTCTCTTAAAAAGAAAATCTTTTAAGAGCTTTCAAGAGAAGGGAAAGGAAGAGAATGAGAGAGTTAAAAAAGTCCTAATTAGCTTTTGGGTTATGTGTTGGCAATACGAAGTAACTTTACCAGCAGTGCTGAAGCAGTGAGGGTCTCGTACCTAAATTACCTGGAGGAACCTGTATGCTCTGGAGTACACAGAACAACCAATAGATGTGCTCAGTTCTGAAATTCAATGGGAGATGCCTTTCATTTTTCCAATAAAAAGGGTGACAGAAAGAAATAAAATTGGTGGCATTGCCCATAACTGAGTTGCAGAAAACAAACCCAGCCATTAACCCCACAAGCAGTGCAATGCTTCCTCTCCTGCTCTAAGAATTAGGCCCAGGAGTTCCTATAGCTTATTGCTATGGTCAGGTGCACAGAACACACAAAGGCCGTGCAGGGGCTGCACTTTGTCCTAGAAGCACATGTGATGCCAGTGAATATTAAGGAAACAAAAGGGTAGAGAGCGAGTCTCAGTTAAGTTCTTCAGTATTGTAATAGCATTTGGGCCTGGCTGGTGGGCTTACCTTCTTGCAGCAGACGAGCTGGTGGTCAAACAGGAAGAACATTCTCTGTTGGCTCTTGGCTTGCGGGTGGGAGAGTTTGGTTAACTCTCCAGAATAGATGAGTTCTGAGCTCCTGACTAGGACATCTTCACCCTGAGAACAGCACAAAGAACAGGTTGGTCTCAGCCACCTGAACACAGGGGAGAAGAAGTAAGTCCTTGGTGTCACAGAAGAACCCATGTGGCTGTAGGGCCCCAGTTCCTGCTGACACAACTCTTCTGGGGATGATGAGGAGCCTCTGTGCTGGAGAGCAGTTCTTGTCACATCAGGAGGCACTGTGGACCCAGGGAACAGCAACTGAATTGGCTGAGAACAGTAGTGTGTTACGTGAAAAAATACCCTTTTCCAGGGAGGCTGCTCAGGGCAGCTGGTGCATCCCCGCTGTTAGAGGAGGCACATAAGGACTTAACCTGCTGCCCCTGGGGAGGAAGCCTGCTTTTCCTGAGCCTAGGTTTGTTTCTTTTAACTTAGCAGTATTTTTCAATGATCCTCCAGGGACCTGTGACTTCCTCTGTCACTCTGTCAGAGCTTGTCTCTGCAGAATTAGTGTGACTTACTAAGTATTAAGGGGCAATTGTGCTTGTCTTGAGAGTTTGAAATCATTCCAGATAAAATGGGGGGCAAGAGGAAAAGAACAGGATTTCATTAACCTACACAGTTACCTTGTTCTGCAAGGGGAATGGGGAAGCAGAATTCCCAGGGAGCAGCTGGTCTGGCCAGGTTCTGTGCTGGACCCGTTCAGTTGGCTGCACTTGTACTAGAATATCACACCCATTTAAATGAATACAAATCCAAACCCCACAAACTGAACACTGAATTCATGGGGGAAAGAGATCTCGTACCTCCCAGTCCTCTATGGAGCTCTGCCACTGAGCAATCTTGTCAATGTTCTCCAGCCGCCGCTTTCTCTCGTTGATGAGCCGAGCAACGTTCTTCATGGCATTTAAGGCAGCTTCAACATCTTTAAAATCCCTAGGGTAAGGCAGAGGTGTTTGTCAGACATGATAAAATGATGTGTGTTTATTGTACCTGTGTGCCAAAGGAGGGCATGCTAGCAAGGCCTATGGCTGAAGAGCAGAAAACACGAGTCCCACTTGCAGTCCCATCCCAGCTGTTCTACACTGGAAGTTGGAGATACGTGTTCCTGTGGGCAGATGCAGACTGGTTCTGAGGCACAGACGATAGCTTTGTAATAAATCCAGGCCCAAGCTGTGGATGTGAAGGGGGTAAGCAATCAAATTCAGCCACAGACACATAAATACAAGTTCCTGGAACAATGTTCCAAACCTCATGACTTTCCCCAACATAATCCAGTATATTCATAATGCCCCTGTCACATGTAGGGACTGGCTGTGTCACAGGTAAGGCAGGTCAGCAATAAGTGGCTTTATTTCAAGTAGGAGCAGGTGTTTTACCTGGAAGGGTGGGACAGAAGCTGATCTACCCTCACCCATACACCACCCGCTCCCACCAGGTAGTTCAGCTCAGTTCAGAGCCATGGGAAGGAGCTTTCTGCACAGCATCTGTGAAAATACATTACACACAATGCAAACACATCTGCATACTGCATTAAAGAGCTTTCTGCTAAGGGGTGCTGGAGCACCTCTGCTCTGAGGACACCTGAGAGAGCTGGGGTGGTTAAGCCTGGAGAAGCTCCAGGGCGACCTTCAAACAGCCTGCCACTAACCAGAAAGAAGCCAACAAGAAACCTGCTGCTGCCCTACCTGTGCTGGGGGTTGGTGTACTTGAGCAGCTCCGCCAGCTGCAGTGGGTATTTGCAGATCTTCTGCACAGGAGTCAGCAGGAACCCATCCAGAGAGATGTCAATCATCTTCTGCAGCAAGCGGCAGGCTTCGAAGAAGTAGACGTACTTGCTGACTTTGGTGAGGCGGGACAGCTCCATGCAGGCGTTGGGGTGGTTGTTGCAGTATTCAGAGTATATCTGAAACTCTGTTTGCTGCAAGGGAGACAAAGGGATTTACTGTCCCTGTTCTTTAGGGTGCTGGCAGATCCACATGGGGCTGTTTGGTAATTTGTATCCTCCCCAGGCTTTGAAGCCCAGAGACCTAAAGTCAGGGATGGGCAGGGAATATTCCAAGTTACAGCACGTGCAGTTATCAGAGCAACCGAGGCAATTCCTTGTCTTACAGCCTGTGCTTAGCTCCGTGTTTTTAATGATCTGAAAACGCCGCAGCTGTAAAGTGAGGTCCAGCTCCACACTGTGGAATCTTTCTCCATTGGTGCCTAACGCCTGGCAGGGAGCACAGTGCTCACAAGCTGAGCTGCTCGGAAAGTGTCCTTCCCACAGCCACAAGAGCTAGAGGATGTTTCACTCCAGGGGTTATATGGGGCAGGGTGGTGGCATTTCATTTGGGTGGGGCTTTTTTAAACAGAGCATCACTTCTCAGGTCAGTTTCTAAATACTTTGGTTTAACCCTTGCTCAGCTTCCCCTTTTCCCATGAAGTCAGGTTCACTTACATACTCCAAGAAGCATGAGCCAACCTCACTCAAGTGTGGGTGGTCTTTGTTGAATTTCTTCTCTAGTGCTTTAACAAACTTCTTCTGGCACCTGTAGATGTCCTCGATATTCCCAAAGATTGTCTTCAGCTGTTCTTCTGTAAACATGTCAGCTCTTTTGCGGCACTGCTTAATGTAACCCTAGGAGGAAACCACATTGGAATGCTTCCTGAGCATTGGCTCTGCGGTTATCAACAGGAACCCAAGGGGTACACCAGATTCCTCCACCCACTTCCTGCATAGGTGTATCCATGTTTTAGCTATGATTTCCTCCACTATCACCCAACTCATGGTAGAAATAGAAACCAATCCACAGTTACATCACTGCCTTTAACAATACTGTAATCCACACTCAAAGCTGAGTCCCAGAGCTGCTGTCCCTCCTGTTGAATCCTCCTTTGCCTGCAGGCTATGGGGTGCTCTGACCCTAGCACTGCTCTACTGACAGATGTAGATCAATTAAATCCAGTTGCAGATCTGGTTGGGATGCTTGTGTTAGAAAATGCCTGGCTGCTGACTCGGGGGGACACTGCAGGAGGAAGGGCTTGCTTGGTAAGTGTGTGCTGCTTCACCCCAGCTGGCTCTCCTGAAAGGCTCTACAGGTCCGTGTCACTTGAGTGAAGAACTATGTTCCTGCAGAACTCATATCAGTTACCTTCAGGCACCCCAAGCACATGACAACACATCTCTTGAAGAGGCCTTGCAATATTCAGCCTATTTGCAAGTGAAAGACCTAATGGGCTGAACATCCCCGCTTGTTTTGATCTGAGCATGACTTGCCTGAAGGCTAGAATTGCTGCTTGTATTACCTCAGAACATATATTAAGGAGGACAGCAGCGCTAGACATTTACTCTGGCTTAGGAAATTCAATTAATTCCACTTAATCAGAGCCTAAGTGAGTGCTCCGAACACAGAGGCATCTGTACAACTGCAGTAATGAATTGGCTTCTGTTTTCTGAGCAGGCTCTGCTGGAAATACAGTCTCAGAAGAGTTACCTGCTTAGGATCACTCCCTGGGCAATAATGGGACATAACTGCCATCCTTCAAATGAATTCTTACATTTGCTTCCCCCTTTATTCTGTTACCTCACAAATGTCCTTCAGATGCTTGATGTAGTCTCTCTCTGTGCTTATAATCTCATTGATGACATTGGTCCTCATCTGGTCTTTGGTGGTCTGCCCCATCCCAAAGCGGCGGGAGCCACTGCTGGAGTCCTCTTCTTTGCCACCCTCTACCTTCAGGGGATAATCTTCCATGGGTTCATCCTGGTTGACTCGCAGCTGTGCAGACACAACACATTCACTGTTAGCACTGCTAAATACAACTCCTCCAAGAAGTTCGGGACAGTTGACTGAATGGCAGACACAGACTGAGCTTGGATGAGGAGTGAGGAGGACTGCTACGTGCCCGTTACCTGTACACGTATTTTACCCTTGGGGAAGCTAAGGCCAGACAGTCAGTTGTGGGAAGGTACTTTCAAGCTACATGACAGCCTCTCACACTGGTGTGATACGAGTGCTTTTAAGCAGGCATCTCTTGCGGACAGAAGTCACAGGAATAATATGGAGTCCTCCAGAAGGATTACATCCAAAAATCAGGACAAAAATGGTGTGTCACATGAAACCTGCTTAGGTACTTGGCAGAGGGAAGGAGGGGGGAAACCAGCAAACAGCTGCTTTATAATGTAGGTTTACTGTTATAACGGAAACACCAGATGGCCTCAACATCTACTGCCCTAAGACTATTGTAAGGGAATTTCCTGTTAATAAAAAGCAGATACAGATGCCAGCGGGCATCAGCGTGGTAAGGAATGGCACTACATTCCAGCGCTGTAACTGGTTCAGTGCCCATCAGATGGCAGCATAGCATGAGCAGAGGAGAAGAGCATTTGAGAGACCCACTGTCCTACAGAGGCTGTGTTAGCAACAGCAGCAAAGTACCTTAGTTAATAGCAGGCAATTACTGATGCCTTTCACTTAGGAGCTTTCTTTTATGTCGCAGTACCGTAGCTCTCAGAGTGCCCATGGGGATATTTTGTACATAACTCAGATGATCAATCCCAGCACAGAGAAATGAAAACACTGAAGTAAGAGCATGCACAACTATGGGCATTTGTAGTATAGTGGCACAGAACTGCCTTACATTTCTAATGCAGTTTCTCCTAGGCAGGGTTACTTACAGATGTATCTACATACAAAAAGTAGTGCACACCCATCCCTTGTCAACACAGGCATAGGTGACATTTACTCACTATTTACAGCAGGGGAAGCCCTCAAGATGTGCAATCCTGGTTTTCCTACACTGTGAGCAGAACACTGGCCAATCTTAAACTCAGACCTTGGCCTGAAACTTGCATGGAGCAAGAGACCCACAAATGTAGCTGAGTCCTCAAACACAGCAAGCTCCCAGCAGGAAAGCTCAGGACCCAGGGATAGCTAGCAGGAAGTTTTCACTCAGATGCTTGCATTCCTGTGTATCTCTAATGGTTTGTGGTAGCCTGCTTTTCCCTGAAGTATCATCACGGGTTTTTGCCAGCACAACAGTCTGACTTATCAGTAATGGCAAAGGAAGAGGCCTGTGTTTTCACTGTGAAAAAAGCAGCTCTGTCCCCACCAGTGCTGAGCATTTGGTCCTGGCAACGTTACTTGTGAAAACATCCACTGTCCGCAGTGGTTACCCAGCTGAGCCTGCCTCCTGCCATCTGTAAGGAAGCATTTCCAGACTTCTATAGCACTGTCTGCCCCACTTCTCCAAGGACTTTTGCTGCAGTCACCAGCTCACCTCAAATCACCTCCTTTCATCCTTCACCTGGTTTGGGGTCACTTGTGATCTGAAGTGACCCAGATAAAGGGCTGACGGTCTCTACCCTTAGGCATCTAATTAGGTGCATTTGCAGTACTTAGGAGCCTGTCCTGAAGTGATGAAAGCACTGAAAACAGCCCCAGCCCCACAGAAAGGAAAAAAGCCTCTCCTTGTGGCAGCGAAAGAGTGCACAGCAGTTTTAACCCCGGCTTGCATAGAGAATTCAGATGTCTTTCGGAATGCTGCGAGTATTAATCCAACCTCTGCTGTATAGAGCTGGGACTGCCTGGCCTTTTCTATGCAGCTCTTCCTATACGGTCTTTTGTAGCTGGCTCTCAGGGAAAGCATTGGCCCACAAGCCATATCCTATCTCCCCCATCAGTTGTCCCACCTGACCTCCAAGGCATTTTCTGTGGGTTTCTCTTCCATTTTTAAATGCCTGGAATACAGCCCAGAAGCCTGATGTTTGTAAAACCCCACAGCTAAGGGAAGGTTCATGTGTGAGTCAGATGGTTGCATATTTCAGGGCATGGCATTGCACTGGACCCAGCACTAGATGGAGGAAGCTAAATTTGGTGCCATGGTCATCCATATTTTCTGAAGACCTCTGCCACCTGGATCTGGAATTCCTCTAGGAGAGCATCTGTTGCCTGATCCTGGAGGGAATGCTGTGTGCTTGGGCACAAACTAGCCAATACACATACGGGTAAGCAGGAGCTCAGGCTGCAAAGCTCCATGCACAGATGCTCCATAGGCTGCAAATGAACCACCTGATTTAGTCATGTAAAGAGGGACGTGTCCACACTGGTGGCAGCTCAGGAGGTAGGGCACAGCGTACCATAGCCACGTGTAGAGGAATAGTAACAAGACATGTTGAACCAACTACCTCTAGCAGTGAAAGTGCTGAGAAATCACTACAGAAACACTAAACCTGGAGAAAAAGAACAAACACTTGGTGCTAATGGAAAGGCGTAAGGAAACATGAAGCTCTTACCCGTACAAAGCTGGCTGGAAACCAGCCTTCGCTGTCCAGAATCCTCCCCCACCACCACTCCTTGTTGGTAGCATCCATTACTTCAATGACATCACCGGCCTTGAATCCCAGCTCTTGGTCATCCATCGTGACATGGTCCCAGAGGGCTTCTGCATACACCACGCTGCCATCGCTGATGAGCTGTGGGCAGAACAAGTCAGACTGTCAGCTCCCTCCAAGACAGCAGCACCGTCCAACAGCGTGGCTGCAGCTCTGCTGCTGAGCCAAACAAGTGCTGATAACTGGAGTTGGTGTTAGCCTGGCAGTTTCTTCAGCTGGTCTAGCTCTCAGTACCATTAATTCAGAGTCACTTGAACACAGTACATTTACTGCCATAACGAACATGAGTTTGATGCTCTGGAATTTCTTACTGGTGACCTTACCTCAGCCAGCAAACAAGGCTCAGTGGTACACTGTGGGTGAGGGATGCTCTTGTGCTGCCAGTCTGGAAAGCCTCGGCATGAAACCTTGGGCATCAATGTTCAGAAACATACCTTTGAGCAGAAAGTGTTCTGAGACTACAGAACTAGTCTAGGATGGATACAGCCTTAAGTCTCTAGGGTGGTTAAACTTAGCACTTAAGTTTCTTAAAATGAGTCTCCTGGAGAGTTTAATTATACTGAGGGACAATGGTCACATAGGGGCATACTCTAGGAAAGAAAGAACTCCCAACAGTTACAAAACCAAAACAAAACCCCACATGGCTTGAGGCTGTGAGGGGGCTCTCGAACACAGGGATGATCGTGACTATGTGCCTGATGCCTTTCTCAACCATTCACACCTTAGCCATGGTGCAGTAAGGAACACCTGGGACCTGTTGTACTGCTGCATTTGTAAGCTGGTCCTGTGGGCCCCTACAACAGGAGTGACTGCCTGATGGCTGCAGGTTTATCATATCCGAGTCTGCTTTGAATGTCATCAACTACAGAATACACACACAGACATCTTGGGGTCTGAGCATGACTGAGAGCACCACCATTTCCCCAAGAAAGCAGAGTGCACACTGGCATCCTGCTAAAGAGGACTCGGCCGTTCTGCAGCCACAGCAAAGCCCTGTTTTTCTTCAGGAAAATGGTGCAGTGATAAATTCTGGGAGGACTACAGACAGCGCAGCCTATGAGGCACAAGGGAGAAGGTGAAAACCTCTACAAAGCCCCCTCTCCATGGTTTATCGAGCCACATTGCAGCAGCATTGCCACAGCCATATAGTGCATGTGTCATCTGTGCTGGGCACCTTAGCGTGCTCGGTCACCCAGTTATTTATCTGCTGCTCTGGGTCACTGTTTTTGCCTCTCGCCTAAGAAGATGCATGTTGTAAAGGAATGTCAGGATAATCATGCACACAGTAAATCAGGAGAGAGTTAACGAGGCATTTGAAAGAAAATTCAAATACAGTCTGCCTTTGGATAGCAAATGGCCCTTCACTGAACCAGAAACAGCTTAATGCACTGCTTGCGTTCTGACAATAACAACAGGATGATGGGGAAGGAGAGGACAAGAGGTTCCCACTTATCTACACAGACAGCGTGTTGGTGCTCCCCACACTGCCTTTTCTTCCTGCCCTCGTTGCCCCACCACGGGGCCTGGGTCCACCCTTACCGCAGGTTTCTGCTCTTCACAGAGGTAAGCAGCCACTGTGGAGAGGCACAGCAAGCAAGGACTGCATGGGACATGCTGCTGTCATACAGCCAGCCAGTGGCATGACAGGAAAACACTCCAAGGGTCTTACATGCTGTCTCACTGGTCTAGGTGCAGGAGCAGGCTGACCATGTGCCCTACCATCAGATCATGCCAGAGGCATTGCCATACTAGGCTGAGTTACACATCCCTCTGGGCAGGGGCTCACTGGTGCTCAGGATACGAGCATAGACTAATAAATCTTTGGGAAGAGTGGCATTCAGCAGGCTTTTGCAACCTACGAATTGTGACCAGCACATAAAGAACTTTCTCTGAGATAAAACCACCTTTTTTGTCTGTTTAAATACGCCACTCTGAAACAGTGCCCTGAGTATGATGTGGCAGCCGGCACACACACCACAACTGTGACCAGAGAGGGACTAATTGGACTCGCTCTGTAGCACTCTGATGATCACACACACAGAGCACTGATGATGTGAAGGCATTAAAACCTTACAGTACCAAGCTGTCAGATCTCAGTATCTTGATGAGAAAACAAGAGATAAGTCTGACCTAGCATGTTAAGGCTGATAGACCCAGCTCACAGGGGGACAGAGCCACATGGTTCATCTCAGAGTCACTGAAAGCCATGAGGCTGATTAGTGAATCCTCAGCTGGTACTGTAAACCATCCACTAATACCTTACATTTTCTCTATTCAGCAACAACCACACTGTAAACAAGATTTACCCAATACAGAAAGTCACAACTGACTGATCATCAGCCTGGACACATGGTCACAGGGAAGCAGACAAGCCACTACCATAGACAGCTGTTGGGCAAAGGAGCAACCAAAAATACACCTGAAATACAGACCAGGATTTGATTAACCAAACACCACATTTGTAGGGAGGAATTCTCAAAATGGAATAAAGCAAGAAATAAAGGTTACAAAAATACTTATTATATGGTTTGGATTGTCTCAGTTCAATTAGAACAGCAGCACTTGAAATGCCTCCTGCAGGCTACAGGCACTGCCTGATCCCTCCTGCACTGCTTCAGTCTGCACTCCTATGCTGGGGGTGGGCCATGGAGCAGACACCAGCCCTGAGAGGTGTTCAACACTCACCATGCTCAGTGCTCATTCTCCTACCTGCCCTCAATCTACACCAGCCTGTGCCTTACACTATTCTTTCTCAGTTGTATCTGGTCCAATTCCCGGGCAGACACAGAAACATCAAATACACCCAGCATAAGAGTCCCCTTCCCAGCGCAAGCACCAAAGGGCAGCTCTGAGCCAGGACTGGCATTTCCTTGGCACAGAAGCACCAGTGGTACTGCACGTGCCCACAGCAAGCACTGCTGCTCCAGTGGAGGCACAGCATGCTGCAGCATCCTCTCTGAGGAGCAGGTAACTTGGGACTCACACTCCCTTCCCCAGGAAGGATAAAACACACCAGCAGACAAGAAGAGTTTCTGTAGATGTGTTAAAGCATGGCACAAGCAACCAGCTCTATATGTGAGAGCTGCTTATCTGCCAAAGAAGTGTGGATTAAAGGGAATGCTCACCATTTCCAAGCATGGCAGCTCCTCAGCTCCAAAGACTCATCTTACCACAGGTTTTGATCTTTGCAATTAAAACAAGGTTTGAAAAACAATTTCCATATGAAACAACATTTATGTGCTGGCTTTGTAATATCTAGGACAACTCAGTACATGTTCTTGAAAAGCCCCAAAACAGTATGTAGAAGACAAACACTACGAGAGAGAGAATGCAGACTCAGATACCCTACAGCTGCCCAGCTGCTGCAGCAGTGAAAGCAAATAAAAACTGGCGATTTCTCTTTGTTTAGTACAACAGTTACGTTTGTAGAAAGCACTGTTTGCAACCCAAAGGCAGTACTAACACTGATGCTTTGAAACTGGAAATTGACTGCTCTGGGGTACCCAACACAAAGGGGGATGCTTAAGTGAGTCCAGAGGATGCCACAGAGATGCCCTGAGACCGGCTGAGAGAGCTGGGCTGGTTCAGCCTGGAGGAGAGAAGGGGTGACAAGAAATCTGGAGAGGGACTTTGGACAAGGGCCTGTAGGGACAGGACAAGGGGAATGGCTTTAACCTGGCAGAGGGGGGACTGAGATGAGACATTAGGAAGAAATTCTTCCCTGTGAGGGAGGTGAGGACCTGGCACAGGGTGCCCTTGGAAGCTGCGGCTGTCTCTGCCCATGACAGGGGTTGGAACTGGATGAGCTTTAAGGTCCCTCCCAAACCAAACCATTCTGCGAGTCTATGACTGCAACTCTACCACGGCACTGTGCATTGGCATTCCTGTGCAGCTCCACCTGCCCATGCAGCCACAGCCTCACTGCTCATCTCCAAACACAGCGGGTGCCAAGGGAAAGTGCTGGTATGGCAGAGCTTGTGCGGGTTACTAAACATGTCACAGGAAGGAAGAGGAGGGAGGATTGCAGCATCGTTCCTCCAAGCAATGTCTATGCACAGGCAAAGAGCAGGCATAAGCACAGCATTTGCACACAGTTGCCCCAAATTAAGTCCATTCCACATGGGCAAGCAGACCTGGCATGCCAAGGCCCTTGTCTATGAGCTTGTTTCTATTCAGCTACTCAGCCCCTGTTTCTCTCAGGCTAGACACCTTAACATAATTCCCTTGTATGTCCCAGTCTTGTTCTGACACAGGAGCTCCCGGCAGTATTAACAGAGATAAAAGATCTGGACAACTTACAGAAGGAGAGATGAAGATGCCTTTAGGAAATATTTATCTTTGAGCTACTGGGTTCTATTTGAATAATATTTGAATAGCTTTCTCTTGATAATACCAAGTACACTGGATTGTACGGAGCTAAAATACGAGCCCAGGAGCATCAGAAGACACTGGGAACAGGGCAGTTCAGGGACAAGGTGCCAACACAATGGAATTTACTTTTCCGCTCTGTGACCCTAAAACAGAAGCCTGAACCCAAGCCCTTCCTGGTAAACTACATTGGTTGCTGGGAAGCCTGAGTTCATTGCTCTGCCCCTCCCAACTTGTGCATTATAGACTGAAGCTGAACTGGGTCAGCACATCAAACATTTACACCCTGCAGCAGTCCTGACCCCAGAGGCAAAGCCTCCTGCTCCCATCTCCAGCTCCTTCACTACTCACTTTGCCTCCAGAACTCCTCTTGTGCCCTCACTCATGCAAAGTGCAGCAGAGAAGGTAAAGATAAGTTTTGCTTGACTCTTGCTCCAAATTAGTGCTGCATTTACACACTTATTTTTCTGAAGGTGGGTAGAAGTCAGCTACCCTCTCCTCTGAACTGAACACACGGGATAGGTTTCAGGTTGTCCTGACAGCTTGCCCTAGCTTTGTCTCAAAACATGTTGCTTCACTGTTTGATGATGGACAAGAGAGATGAAATTTATCTCAGAGCTTCTGTCATCTGAACAGCAGGCATTTAGTCTGAATGAGTTATCTTGACTGTCTTTCCGGAGCATCTCTGCTTTGTGGAAAGAGACAGGCACCCCAGGGAAGGGTTCATCTCAGCATGATGAAATAACCAAGCCCCTGGGGGCCCTGGCTCCCTCCATTGCCAGGACAAATTTGGGCTAGCCTTGCTAGACAGTGCTAGACTAGACTTGCTGCCTGGCTGCAGGGTGCCAGAACCACTGACACAACTCCTCAGCCACAGCAAACACTTCATGGCTTGTTGCTGCTCCTCTGTCTACGTGCTTCATGATAATGCAAGCTCTCCTTGCCACAGCCTTACACCAGCCACGTGTCCCCACATGGGCAGCAGGTTGCTTTCGTTATTTCAGAGGCACAGACCCACACACCATGCAGTTGAGCCATGCCCTCAGTATTCACTATCCTCTTGTCTCCCATGTCAGTTTATGTGTTTTCAGCACAGGTTTTAGAACAGCAATTAAGGACAGCAAAGGACTCTCAGGCATGTACCAAACACTGCAGATCTCCATTCAAATATTCCAATTTGACCATGATTCTCCCTAACAAATCTGAGATGTCAGTCAACCGAGATCTTAATCCAGTTAAGTATGCTACTCTGATAATTCTGTAGTGCTGCTTCTTTAATCAGTGCCTGTAGTCAGACTCCTCATGTGACGTCTGGTACAGCTGTCTCCATTTACCAAACATTCAAAATTTGTCATCAGATTTATTTGGTAAGAACTATTTTCCACAGAACCATTCTGACTGGCATTAATTACATTATTCCCTTTTACTGATCCCCTCTCAGTCCTGATTCGCCCTCAGAAGTGGTTTCAACAGATGGGAAGAGGAGGAAGGTCTCTCCACAGCAGGCAAGAAGCAGCTCTGAAAGCTCCCTTTATCAAGTGCTACAGGGGAAGAGAAGCAAGCCTTGTAGCAAGCAGAGGAGACAGAGTAGTGCTCCATGTCATTTCAACCCGCACACGAGGAGCAGAGTGTGAGAATGCATGCCAGGTACAGTTTTCAAACTCCAGGGGGATACAAGAGGTTCTCAGTTCCTTACCTAAGAGCCACTTGTTCTAATACAAAAGAAATCAAGTGAAATCGCTTTAGACCATTTCACTTTGGGATGAGATAAGCCAGGAAAGTTCTTAACGAAAGAATGGGGATAGTTACCTGTAGCTGAGGACAACCGCTCATCTAGATCCTGTCAGTGCCCTCTGCATCCCAAACAGCACTTTCCCATGACAAGTACATCACCATGAAATCACCATGGAATAAGTTAAGTACAAGCCCAGTACTTTTTCCCTGAGCTGCATAAACCAAGCTGTACCACAGGATACCACAGAGCCAAACATACAGATGGTTTATAAAGAGATTAAGCAATACACTTCAGTGGTACAGCTCATGAAGGATCTTAAACCTGGGAAAGCACACAAGGCAAACAGCCAGGCCATACTTGCATCTATGCCTGAGCAGCTACCCCAAGTCACAGACAGAAGTGTTACTGGCTGGCCCCTCAGAGCTGGTGTTAGGACACCAGCATAGTAAAAAACACAGAAGACGTGTTGACTATTCATATTGCCCACAAATACTTCTTGAAAGTGATGAGCCCTGAAAATGTTACCTGACAGGGACAGGTATGATCCCTGAGGCACAGCAACACTCCTTCAGGTGGAAAATTAGCAACTGCCACCGCAGCAATTACAATGCCGTTAGGATGTCCTCTGGATATAGCTGCCATCCTCCTGGCTAGAGCTCATCAAGCAGAGGTAAGAGCAGCACTTCCACATGACTTCAGATCTCACGCAATTCATCCCACCCATGCAACACTCCACACACCAGGAAGAGCCATTCATCCCTACCGCATGGATGCCCAACTCCCAGCCTTTTCCTTCTTTTGCCCAAAAGGCAGCATGGAAGTGTACACAGGGAACCCTGGGTGTTCAGACACTGCCTGGGAGGCTTTCAAAGAGAAAGAGTCCCTGAGCACAGGCTACAGGAGTGCCACATCCTCCCTCTAAACGCTCAGAAAGGTCTTTACAATTAAGCGTCAATGGAGAGAGCTGGGATTGTTCAGCCTGTAAAAGAAAAGACTCTGAGGACACCTTATTATGACCTTTTCACTCTTAAAATGGGCTTACAAGAAAGACGGGGAGAGACACTTTAGCGGGTCCTGTTGTGACAGGACAAGGGGTGATGGTTTTAAACTAAAAGAGGGGAGATTCAGGCTGGATGTGAGGATGAAACTCTTTACAATGAAGGTTGTAAAGCGCTGGCACAGGTTGCCCAGAGAGATGGTGTATGCACCATCCCTGGAGAAATCCAAGGCCAGGCTGGAATGTTGTTCTAGGCTACCTGGTCTAGTTGATGATGTCCCTGCTCATTGCAGGGGGTTGGACTTAGAGGAGCTTTGAAGGTCCCTTCCCACCCAAACTCTTCCATGGTTCTATGACCTCAAAACCTCCTTAGGCACTCAAAGCCAGAGAACTTAAGTCATTTGAAAGCTCTAAATCAGCTTAAACAGCTTAAACTCATCTAAGGCCTTTAAATGTTTTAAGCATTTTAAACCCATCTGAAGCCTTGAAGTGGCTTAAGGAGTTTGAAATACTCTAAGGCTTAAAAGTGGTTTCATTATCTTGAACTTTTGGCTAACCTGCTCCTCATACCTCTCCCAATTGTGTGGCACCTGTCACTCCATGTTCAGGTAGGATTCAAGTGCTGCACTCCTATTTCCCCCCAAGCATCCCAGATCCCTGAGAATCACTTTTACCCACTGTTTCCAGCTGTTTTGTGGTGCTTTGGGGAGCCCAGAGCCCCCTCTCCAAGCACAGCTACATCCCATGGCTGTAGCTCTGACTGCAGCACCTGAAGTTGTGTGTACACAGTTACTCGGGGGGTTGGAGCAGGGTTCATGGGCTTCTGATAGCTGGGAGAACACCTGGAAATTGGGCACACTCTTGTCTCCTATTTTCTTTGGTTTCAAAGACTGGAAGGGTTGAACTCTCAGGTCTGAACAAGACTTTGACCTGGGGCTCACATCTAGACAAGCTTCTAGTTCTAGTGCCAGTTTGGCTGCAGATGAAAACCTTGTCAGACTGAGTGAATCCCCTCTGCACCTCACAAGTTTACAGTTTCTGATGCCCTGATTTTAACCATACAGCCCGGGAATGGAAATAGCCCAGGATGGTTCTGGGTGGCTGTTCTCACATTTAGGAGCGATTGCAGTTGTGTCTTTTTTTACACTACCTTTTCTCAGGCACCCAAATCAAAACTGTTTTCATTAGGAAGTTTTACTGAACGTTATATCAGCACATTTTTATGTCACTAATGCTTCAAACTTGCCCCACGCTCGCTGCTACCTGCAGCATCATCCTCCCTCTGTGCACATTACCTTGATACATCTCCCATCCTTTTCACTCTGCAGGACAGCTCCTGATTGCACTCCCTCTCCCATGACTTAATTTTGAGATCTTTCCTCTCTACATCCTTTTCTGCTTCCTCTTTCACCATCATTTCTTTGGACAAGTGAGAAATATACTGGACAGAACCCTGAGTTCAGCTGCAGCTCATCCAACACAGATTTGAGGACAAATGCTGCATTCTGGCTTTCTTTGCAGAAGAGAAGGGAGCCATGCAGTTGCACCAGAGCTCTCTGCCCACTGATGACTGTTGTGATTCCCTTCCCTCAAAAGACAGAGCAAGTTACAGAATCACTTACAGAGCTTGAAGGGAAATTCATCTACATTTGTTTTACAAATAAGGTTAAAGAAAACATTTTAAAGCAGATGCAAACTGCATTGCTAGCAAACTGCTCTGAATCATTAAAGGTCAGCTATGCTTTGGGCTTGCAGCAGGCAGTAAACCAGAATCCCAGCACATGGCTTTCATTTTCATGTGTGTGTGTGTGATTTAATTGTAATGGAACACACGGCAAAGGACACACTGAAATGATTTTTATTGCCTCTAACTCCCGTGACAACATCTCCCTTAGATTAATAGCACTGCACCAAGGTCTGCACAACACCGGTAGGTGCTGGCAGACAGGCAGGGCTTGCAGATACTGGTTAGCAGTTTCCATGACCTGTCTCTCAAAGATGCTCTCCCTGCCTCAAAACGACCATGCACAGTTTAGTGTCTGTTTCCTTTCTTTCCCTGCTCCTGTGAGAGAAACCCTGCAGGTCTGTGGTGACCCAAAACATATGATTATTGTGTCTCTGTTCCCCCCCCAGTGATCTCTCTCCCAATGCACACACATTGGTTTAGCTCCTTCCTCCACTGAACTAAGAACTGCTATCTGTCCTTTTCTTAGGAAATGGGGCAGAGGAAAATCTGAATATCAGAGAGAGAGAAGGAAAAGAACACAACACCCTGATAATGTCTCCCTGTCAGACAAAGGAGGCTGACAGCCTTTGGTTTTGGTTAGTATCTGTAAATATAACAATGAGTCATTTCTTTCGTAGTCCCTACAGAAGATTTTTCAAGCTAAGTACACTCAAAAAACCCCCCAAACAAACCAACCCTAAAACAAGAAACACCTCCAAAACAGACAAAACCACTAACCTTTGCATATTTCAAATGGACCGTGCTAGGTAAAGAAGATCGATTCAAGAAGCAGCAGGTTCCCAGGAGACCCTGTACTATTATGATATTGAACATACTCATTCATTAATCAAGCTCACCCCATCTGCATGAAGAGACTTTAATGGCCTAAACAAAGCTAAAACCTCCAACCAGAACCACATTTCCAAGACCATGCTGCAAAAAAGCCCTCTAACTACGGGAGACAGAGGCACCTGCTGTTCCTCCTGTAACACATGGCTTATTTAGTTCAAACAGCAAAAGATCAACATACCACCTGATCCACACAGGTTCTCATTTTAGTGGCCATGACTCCCTGCACAACCCTCACATAGTGGCCGTGAGATTTTCAGTATGACAATGTAGTTTTGCAAAAGCATCTCAATGCAGAGCACACTGTAGTAAATCAGTCAGTAGTGGGATACTGAAGATCTCCTCTCTTGGTACCTAGTGCAAATCTTCTCAGTACATAATTAGGTAGTGCTTAGTGTTACAAGTCCTGACTGGGTGCCACAGGTGTGAATTGGGATACTAAAAATACTAAGTCATGACTCCTTAGCAGCCTGTCTTCTCTTAATCTCCTGCTGAAACTATTTTATTTGGTGAGGTGAGGAAAGCTGTCTTAGGCTGCTGCTGAGAGATTCCAGTGTAGCTCCTTGATTCACAAGTGCTGTCTATATACAGCGTTCACATTTCCATACAGCTTGCCACAACTCTGCAGGCATTCAACATGCCAAGACCAGACAAGATCATGATTCAAACAATCCCAAACCATCAAACCCATCTCTACTATGCTGTTCTGAGCCGTATTACCACAAAAGCTATAGACACCAGGCCTGTAAATAATATTCATGTATTACCCCTGCACAGCTGTCACTACAACCAGCACAGCTTAGTAGAAGACAAGGTACTAATTCTTAGATGCAGACCAAGCAAGCACAAGATTTTTAAGTGTGGATGCTCCATGCTCTGTGAGAAGCGGAAGACATGAGACATCAGTGGTGCAGTGGGGTGTGTGGGACCAGAGCCCTGCATCAGGCTCTTGTTCCAGAGGGGCCAGATCAGCTGCAAGGGAGAGCAAAGTCCCTCATTTCCCCTTCCACAGTCCTTCACACCCAGCTCTGCTGCTGAAAGGTTCAACAAGGTCCTCATAGTACCTGGGGAAACATTTTTCTGTTAAGATTACCAGCATAGCTATCACACTTACCAATTACAAAATGCAAAAGGCTTGCACTCATGCAACAAGGTAGAGAAAGCCATCGTGGTCTATGCTACTGCTTCAAATCCCATTTCCACCACTGCTGAGCACAGACATAGTGGGTGCACTATATGTCACAACCACAGTCACACCTGGAGCAACCCAAGCCAAAGAACAGATGCAAACATTCAAAGATGACATAATTTTATTCCAGTTTCCACCACATTCTGTAGTTAACAAGCTCAGTGACATGGCATAAATAACCAGTACTGCCCCTCTTTAAATCTGTCTTTAACCTGTGGAATGGGACTTCTTTTGTCTGTTTTTCTTTCTTTAAATCAAAACACTGGAAGCATTAATTAAAAGTAATTGTGGATGGTATCACCCTAAATGCTTACTGCGTTTCTTATCAGGCCAGCTCATGCCTTAGATTCCATGAATAAATCACAAAGACAGCAGATCCCACATATCTCCACAGAAACAAATTTAGCCTGAGAGAACAAATTAAGGAATGATACAATCTAAAGCCCAACTCTCCCTTTGGAAATCATGCCTTGGCCTCACTCCTGCTCTTTGTACTTGTGAGGCCCAGAAGTAAAGCAGTGGCAGAGCAACACTCGTGCTGGTTAAATGTTCTGGTGTACTTGCCCTGTGCAGGGGCAATACAAACTACCCCTGCAGGGCTCAGGGAAGCAGTACCTTGCCCATCTCTGCACACTGCTTTGCTACACAGCTGGAATACCCCCTCGTCGGCCACGCTGCTCCCTCCCTGGTGCTACAGCCCAAATGCCATGGCACAGCCTGATGTTCAGAGAACTGCCTGGAAGGCAATCACAGCCTTCCCACAGAGCACACCTCTCATGTCAAATGAGAGCACTAAGAGCACAGAAAAAGAGCAACTTTGTTGACAGAAGTGTCAAAGGCTTCTTCCCCACCATCTTCCTTTCACCATATCCAGTTCCTGCACAGGATTCAGGGATCCTTCATCCGTTTTATTTTTTCCTGGGCCGTCTTAGCTTCTTCAGGCAAGATCTGAGGCAGGCTTGAATGAGTTACAGCTAATATACTGATTAACACTTACATGTCGAGTGCGTGTAATATATACAGCTGTATGTGAAGTTGAGGAAGGAGAAGAACACTGGGTTCCCTATAACAAAACTCAACACAGATACCTGACTGATCCTGAAGTATCAAACACCTAGACAGACAGTGCAAAGAGAAACTCAAGATTCACCTAACATTAACTATTAGAAATGTTTTCAGGCTCTTAGCAACCCACATTGACATCTGCAGCAGACACTGTTATAACACATGCTTCCACTGACTGCTTTATAATCTTGAAATTAGTCTGATCAGAATTGCTAAATACAAGAACAACTTTACTTTTTTGGTTCCTATCTGGTGAATACCATCAATAATCTGGTGAAACTGCCCTATGCACAAAGGGAAGGGGAAGACAATTTCATCAGGGGTTGCGTTATGTTTTTCTGTGAGATACTTCTCTCCCAGGTTATCCCTCGCTGTTCCCCATAGGCCTCGGAGAAAGCAGTTCTTTGCTTTATTTCTCTAGCAGAAGGCAGGTTTTCTGCTGGGGAAGTCTCAAGTCCTTTGTGTCAACAACTACAATGTTCTCCAGAGAGGAGAGCTGCCCTGCAGGAAGCAATGTGGCATCTCTGCCTCAGGCATTAACTGCCCAAACTCATGTTATTCCAGAGACATACATTTTCTCTCTAATATCAGTGGTGAGCGTTTTGGAGCACTGGATCAGCTGTTAGCAGTACACCCCTCTACCTCCCATTACATGCGACAGCCGATTCCACACAAGCTTTGATGCACCCAAGCAGTGAAGGCAAACGGCTCTGCCTCCCAGACAGATGCTGCAAGCTGGACGGAGCAATGGGAGCTTTTTGGAAATAAGGACTCCATACCAGGTATGGCATAGATTTGGCAAAAGTGGGGGAAGGGAAAGAAAGAGTTGCAGCACTGTGGGAGCACTTGGCTGCTCCCAGCAAGGCTGTGCCTGCCCCAGGAGGCATCCCTAAAATTTGGTATTTAACTCCCTTACAAACACAGCAGAGTCCTGGCAATCGGATATCCCCAAAGTGAGCAAGCAGCAGCTAGCAGAGGATGAACTGCTTCATCATCACAAGATCAGCTCCAGCAGCCTAATCAATTTTGCACGATACTAAATAAGTCCCTGGAAAGCTTCCCTGAAGCACCTTCCTCAGCACTGTAAGAGGAAGCTACAGCCTCCAGTTCAGTGACAAGAGCTGCCCAAGGAGCAGTTCAGTGACATGACACTGAGCTAAAGAAGAGCATGAGTCACTTTGTGAATCTAGGATCAGCCTTGCCTGGCAGACATCTGTGCTCAGCTTACCAGCTGCCCCACGTGGCTTCTATGTGTTGAGCCAACTATTCGGATTATGAATGGAGCTGACCTACCAGACACTCTCCAGAGCTAGGTGTCTATAAGCAGGCCCTGTGAATAACTGCAATTCTCGTCTAACATCAGACTGAGGAGATTTCAGTGACAAGATGTGTCTTACACTGTCCAAGATACAGAGCAGGCAAGACAGCAATAGCAGACGGTTCACACACATTGCAGGGGCTGCTGTGATTGATGCAGAGGCCTATCACTGCTCCCACTGCTGGCCAGAGCAAAACACTCACCAGATGAGGAGTGAGAGCTTCTGAATGCTCAAGCACTTTCAGAGCCTGCTCAGACCCAGTGTATGATTTACCCTCACCAGCTGCTGCCAAAAGCTTTCTGACACACCTATGACCCCAAAGCCATACTTGGGTCCCTCATCTTTCATTTGAAGGCTGGGGTGTGCTTTCACATCTTTCACTTGTCCTTTCCAACAACCTTTTTGCCACCTTACACCATAAAGTTCTAATTCCAGCTGTAACTAAGACCACAGGTACAGTTTAGAAGGGAGATAAAACAGATCTGTTTGAAAGCCAGTGTTGTGTGCTGAGGCTTGGGTTTTTTTTTTTTGAAATGGCAACTTCAGGAAACAATATCTATTGGATGGGCCCAGTGGCTGTTTATCACAGTGTCTGGTTAATGGGGTTATCTGGCCTAATTTGAGATTTTTAATAGTTCAGAACTGTTCATCTACATAAGAGATGCCTAGAGAAGTGCAGAGAGCTGGGGCCTGCTACACACCCCAGCAATGCAAGAAACTCTCCTCTCTCAGGACGAAAGATCTTTCATACCTCAGACACAGTAGACAGGAGCTCATCAAGTGCCAATTTCATTGCTTTGTGTGCTAAAGTGAAGCGGTTTTCTGGAACACAATGTCTTACACACAGTCACATAAACCACTAGTAGAGAGTACATCGCTCATGATGACAGAGACAACATCACCATCCAGCCTTCTTCAACATCTCATCTGACTCCAGAAGCCATAAATATTCAGGTCTGAAAGGACTGCAGTAACTTCAGCCATTAGTGCCAGTAAATGCACTGCCCTCATGAAAGCTGTACTTAAACTGCATATTACCTAACACATGAAATGAAGGATCCTGCTGATTTTACAGGCTTGGATCTTTTGCACATTCTCCTGCATAAATGTAAGCAGTGTCATTAAGAAAAGTGCACTGTAGCTTCTTCTTTCCAGTCTGTCTTCCTCCAGGAATCAGTCTTCTTCAATGCCATAGAGCGTTACTCCATCAAGGTGCCAATGACCAAGTCTGGAAGTGCTGTGGCACATTGACAATCAAACACCACTGGGGTGAGCAGGCCTGGAGCGAGCATGCTGCTTTGCTGCCCTTCCTTCCTAACAGGTCTACAAGAGTGCTGCTTGAGTTGCTTCCTCGCTGTGCATGGCTACTCCTAGGCAGTGAGAAACATGTGGCCTGCATTATTGTACTATGTTGTGGTTCTGCCAGCCATTTTAATACATGCAGCAGATAAGCACTGAGATATAATAAAGAAAACAGGATAAAAGCCAACAAAACACTCTTTCCACACCACTGCAGTGCTTATTCAGCCTGAATTCCTGATGCATTACTGATCAATCATTTTGGCTAATCAGGCATTACTCAAACCACCGCACAGCGCAGCGTTGACAACAGCAGAGCAACAGAGGTTTTACAGGGTTCAGCTTCTGACAGAAGGTGTCTACACGTAGCAAGTCCTTGTGTAAAGGCTCATTATAGGATGTGTCCCTCTGCAAACAAAGCTGCAGCACTTTGAGCTTCTCCAGGGTTGATCAGTGCTGCGTACAGGCTCAGTATTGTCATGGTTAGGATCCATGCATAGCAGTTCTGATTAAGCAGGTTGGTTCTGTTACCTCTTTGCCTTTCTCTGGTTTAATGGTGCTCCAAACTGCAAGGCACAGGTGATGACAGGAAGAGAGCAAAGGGAGCAGGGTGGGGAAGGAGGTGAGGATCAAAAAACAAAGGAGGGATACTCTGAGACACACAGTTACCATAACAGCAGACAAGCAGACCAGAGGCAGACAACAACAAGCTGACCTGCTGATTTGTTGCCCAGTCCTGGAAACCCTCATGCACCACACCACTACCGGCAGTCCTCCTTCAGTGAAATGCCAAAAGAAACATCAGCACCACGTTGACGATGATGAGGAAGAGCAGGATGACAAAGACCACTACCCGCTGGGTCTCTGGGTTCATGTTGCAGCGGAGGAAAGTGTGAAGCACGCTCCATTTGTGCCTGCTTCGGTCGGGGACCTTTGCCATGGCTTCAGCCCCCGGAAAATAAAGGAAAAAAGAAAAAGCAGCAAGCCTCTTGAGTGACTGCTGTACAGCCCACAGCAGGGGCATGCACGGGGCAGAGGGCTGCGAACAAAAGCTGGTTTACAGCTCTCAAAAGCAGAAGTCTAAATGGTCCGACTCAGCCATTGCTAGTCCCACACAGCACGTGTGCCAAAACGCCCCTTCCCCACCCCCTTATCTCAGGGGGATGCTTATCAGCACATCCGTGGGCTTCCACATCTTCTCACGGCCGAAGGAACCACCACCATCGCTTTAGCAGAAGGAAGACGCCGAATTCCTCCTTGCAGGAAGCCCCGGCGTGCCGGAGCACTGCAATCCGGGCTGCAATCTTGGCTTTCCAGAGAGCGGCTCAGCTATTTGCTGGGCGCCGTCTCCAGGATCTATGCAGGCCCTAGCAACGCGCGGTGTGCAGGGGAGGCTTTTAAGGAGGGTCAGGAGCGGATTAGGCGGCTGCTTTTTTAAATCCTTCCACCCGCACTGACAGCATGCCTGCGGTATAGACAGGTCCTGCTGCCCCGGGGAGGGCAAGGAAATCTGGCCCTGCAGTGATGCAAGGGCACCTGAGTGTGCAACAAGCTGCTGGGTGTGTGCAAGGAGGATAGGGGAGATGCAGCTGACTGGGGATCCAGAGAATCAGTTCCTGTTGGATGATGTTGTTCACTTCCCAGCAGGATCCTACAGCCAGAATGTCCATAGGACCGAGGCAATTAAATCTACAGGCTGCCAAGGGAGTCATGGGGTCTTCTCCTCTGGAGACATTCACGGCCCACCTGGGTATGTTCATGTGTAACCTGCTGTAGGTGGCCCTGCCTTGGCAAGAGGGCTGGACTGAATGATCTTCAGCAGTCCCTTCAAACCCTAACCATCCTGTGACTCTGAAATCTCTGCAACCAGAAAACCTCTAATCAGCTCTGCAGAGCACTAAACATGCTTTTATGAACTCAACATCTTGCTGCTGGTTGGTGAAGTTCACCAAGCAGCAGGCTGCCTGGGGTACACTCACAGATGCCCCAGCCTAAGCATAGCACCCACCAATGTCTGACCAGGATCAGAAGGCACTCCTCCTTGGAAAGGTCAGGGATGGCTCTTGAAGAGTACCTATCACAGACAGGCTCTTTAAAAACAATTGCAGCCCTTTCCTCTAGCCAGTAAAGGAGCATGTTTTTTACTTGGCAGCTAGCAGTTATAGCACTTCCCAGGACAGGGACCCAGTATTCAAGTCCTTCACTGATGGGAGGTAATTCCACATATTCCAGTTCTCATGTGCTCATCCCATACACACGCCCTCATGAAACTGAGAAATACAAATCCAGCAATCCAGCCCCTGGAGCCAGGGCTGGATGGTAGAGCAGTTACTGTGTGGAGCCAGACGCAAAGTGGATGACTCTGCACTTTACCCAATAGCTCCAAACATGGAAAAGAGAAGATAAATCCAAACACCCAACATGTATATATATGCATACATACTCATACATTCCTAGGAGCAGGAACAAGTCATGGCTCCCCCTTTAAGCATGCTAACTGCTAAATACCTGTGGCAGCATCTATCTCTGGGAAGGGCAATGAGGGAGCAGCCACACCATGTGGGTATGAGCAGAATGCACTCAGCTGCACTCACAGTTGAAAGAGTAAACATCAAAAAACAGCTATCTTTTCAGGTGTTAACACATCAATGCCCACAGTGCTTCCTGAAGAGCTGTATAGCTCCTCCATGTATACTAGAACATGGCAAGTGAGACATTTGAAAGGGAAAAGGTTTAAAAGCTATGTTTTGGCTGGGCTTTTTTCCCTAAATTGTGCATGATCACAGCAACTACCACCTCCTCTAGCCAGTTATACTGAAGGGAAATAAACTCTAGTGACCCACCAAGACACACTGTGTAAGTTGGACCTCAGTGCCCTCCTGCCTGCACTACATTACCAGGGCACATAAAACATGCTTACCTCGTGTACGTTGTGGAGCATTACACAATGTTAAGTTGCAGTCACCCTTCTGACCCCAGCGGGAATAAAGAAGCAAGAGCAGAAACTGGTCTCAACAGGGACAAAAGCTGCAGAGTGACTCTAGCTGTGACCTGGCTTTTGTTTTCACCCCACGCAGTGAATTCGCACAGTCCTTCACCAAGTCTGTGCATATCATAGATTCACAGAATGGCTTGGGTTGGAATGGCTCATCCAATTCCAACCCCCGCCACAGGCAGGGACACCTTCCACTACAGCAGGTTGCTCCAAGTCCCATCCAACCCAGCCTTGAACACTGCCAGGGATGGAGCAGCCACAGTTTCTCTGGGTACCCTGTGCCAGCGCCTCAGCACCCTCACAGGGAAGAATTCCTTCCTAATGTCTGATCTCAATCTCCCCTGTTTGCACGGGGGAGTTACTTCCATGGTAACTCAAAGTGTTTGTGGGGTGGGGGTGTGTGTGTGCACTGCTAAACACCATGTGGCATTTTTCTGTGACACAAATCAAGCCTCATCCTTATTCCTCACCCATCAGACACACTTCTGTGGTATGTGGCATCAGCAAGAGATGAAGCAGCTGAAAATTTTACCGTGTTTTACCTTGTGGCTTGTAGTAAAGGGAGACTTAAGTTTGTATAACTATCAATGAATGAGCATATTTCAATTAAGTGTTGTACAATATTCACTGGAATCTCATTTGCAATTGTAATAATTTACTTCCAATTCTTCCTCCTCAGCCCAGACTGCACCCAGGGAATAATGCTGCCACTCAAACAGTCCAAGTAGCGAGTGCAGAGCAGCCTCCAAGGCCTGACTGCACACAAAGCCATGCTGACAGTCACAGAAGTCAATCTGTGACCAAGTCTTCAGAGGGTAAATTATTCAAGAACTCCCAGCCTAATAGCAGATAAAGCAGAAACAGACATCCCTTTGCTTTTCATTTAAGTCAAACTAATTACTGTTCACACTTACTAGTCACTTTGCCTGCATGTACACCAAATGGGGTCTGGTTTAGGAGGCCAGAAGCATACACACAAACCTACTTGTCTGCCAGATAAAAAGAGCATTTCAGTATTGTCACAGCTGAACTGGGAACTGAAAGGCCTATGTGCATAAACATGGAAAATTAATAACTGTAATAAGCAACACAGGTGCTTCAGTAGAACAAGCAAATAAATAACTGTGGAGACAAGCAGTGAAGTTATACCCAGTGCACTGGGAAAGCAGAGAGGATATGCCCCAGAGTGAGGACCCTAAGAGGAAGTGCTCAGAGGGGCCAGCCCCACCATGTCTCACAAGAGAGCAGATTTGGAAAGCAAGGCTCTGAGTTGCAAGCTAGATACCATGATAAAGCACGTTCCCAGGACTTAGCACAAACAGGGATGTGCTCACTACAAGTACAAGACACACAACTCTACTCCTCCTAAAGCCAAGAATGTATCAGTACTGTAGGCACAAAATAAACTGTGCTCTGATGATCACCACAGGGAAAAAAGAACACTCTTACTGGGTCATTTATCAACGCCCTCTCTCCAACAAGGTGAAAAACATGTCAAAATATTAATGACTAATAAAGACACAAGTGCTAGAACTGAGCCTGGATTCAGCCCATCTGATACATGCACATGCTTTTTGCAGAGCCACACTGACCCGTTCTCAGCACAGGACACCAAGTGTGCATAAACGAGGCAGTTGACTCAGGGTTTGTTTGCCTGCTCTGATCAACAGAGCTCTGCTTACCATGCTGCACTGATTTCAGCTGAGTTTTTATGGGGCAACGTTTTGGATTTGTGCTGAAAAGAGCTTTGATCACACAGGGATGGTTTACTTATTGCTGAGCAGTCCTTACACAGAGCCAAGGCCTCTTCTGCTTCTCACACCACCCCACCAGCAAGTCATAGCAAGGAACTGGAGGAGGGTCCCCACCAGGTCAGCTGACCTCAACTAACCCAAGGGATATTTCATACCATATGATGTTACACGCAGCATATAAAGCTGGGGGAAGAAGAAAGAAGGGGGGCATTTGGAGTGATGGTGCTTGTCTTCCCAAGTTACACATGCTGGAGCCCTGCTGTCCCGGGGATGGCTGACCACCTGCCTCACCATGGGCAGCGGTAAATGAATTCCTTACTTTCCTTTGCTGGCACATGCAGCTTTTACTTTACCTATTAAGCTCTCTTTATATCAACCCACCCGTTCTCACTTGCACCCTTCCAATTCTTTCCTCCATCCCACTTCAGAGGACTGAGCAGGTACCTGCATGGTGGCTACATGGTGCTTAGCTGCCTGCTGGGGTTAACCCATTGTCGTGGTTTGAGGCGTAAATCAATCTGCCTGCCCACTCACTCCTCCCAACCTTCCTTCCCCCCCACTTTACG
>JASSUY010004481.1:0-13906 GCA_032466535.1 Forpus xanthops
ATTTCCCCGGGACTGGGGAAGAAAGAGGGGGGGGGGGTGCACAGAACTGTTTGAGGGGGGCCTCAAACCACGACACCGGGAAAGAATTATCCAATTAACAATTGGACTTGTGTGCGTGGACAGCAGCTGTTTGCCAATAATGAGTAGAATAATAGCACACGGGCAGCAGTCGTTAACCAATAATAAGTAGAAAAATAGCACGTGGATAGCTAGTGTGTGTATAACAATGTATCAGTACAGGTTTGTAGCATAATAAATCGAGTTTGTTCTATCACTCATATTGAGTCAACTAACTGCTCCGCCACTACCCTCTGGACTCTTCATCACTACAGGTAACCCTCACCCACCACGGGTAACCCTTATCCCTGACAACCCGCAACAGGTATGCAAATCTGTAAACTGCACTCAAGGGTCAGTGCATCTAAAGGTAACGCTGACTGAAGATAGCACACCAGTGTACAAACAATAAAATCATGTATTGGTTATGAATAACATAAAACTTTTGCAACTGATAAGAACTATGGAAAATGTAGGTATATGTTACTATTAACACCTCTCTAACTTCTTTCCTCACAGAAATGCAAAAAACAAAAAAGGATGAAGGAGCTAAAGAGACTGATTTATTAGAGAAGTATAAAAGTCATGCATGCATAGCTTGCTAAATAATGATTAAAAGAATGATGCTTACACTTGAAAATGCTGCTAGCAAATAATCATATAATGGCAGAGAGGGGGACTAGATGTATTATTATTTATTAGCTGTGTTACAGTTATGCCTAGTGAGGCCTATTATACTAGCTACTATACAAACACCCAGAGGGAAAGAGTGCCTAAAGAGCTTGCAGTGGGAAAAAGGCGAAGGGAATACCTTGCACCAAGGTCACACAGCATGGGAGTAACTGAGCTAACAGTGGAAGTCCAGAGCCCTATTCAAGACTGCTGAACTTAGCAGTTTCACTGGTAATTTCTCTAAAATATGCCCCTGCTTCTAATCTGATGAGTTTAACAATGTGGTCTGGTTTTCAGTGTGCTGTGATCAGTTCATTTGCAACTGTCAGGAATCCTGTAACACTCCTATACAGAAGGTAAAACTAACCATTCAGTGAACAAAATTGTTATCCATGCTAATCAGCTCCACAAGTGAGTAACAAACTGCAGCAAACGGAATTCCAGTTTTGTGTTATAGGTTTTCATGATAAAGTATTTTACATGTGAAAACAATGTTATTATTTCAACAACCAACCCTCTCCACTATGAGACTGAAGTTTATTTTCTCTCCTTCTCATATACATACATATAATGAAATGTAAGCTCTTTTTGACCACCTTCTGATTGGTCTGAATCACAAAAAACCTGAGCTTTTTCAACTGCTGTTGAAGACAGCCCTGTCTGTAACCTGTGCTTATTCATCGCCATAGTGAAACCTGACTTCCAGTGCAGCCAATAAACCCCTTTTCCAGTCCCTGTGCTGATCAGGAGCCATCAGCTGTGGAACAGAGGTCAAGTCTGGAGCACAATTGAGATGGACACAAAGCCCACGTAGACTCACAGTACAAAGAGAGGGAACAGCCCTCGCAATTTGCTGCTTCAGGTACCCCTTACAGCCAATGCACAATGCCTCAGGTGTCCCAGAAAATTGGAACCAAAAATGAGCCATGAGACAATTAGATATTTGCCTGTGGGTTAATAGGAATGACAGGAATAAATAATATCTAAACAAATACTTTTCATGCATGTCATCTCTTTGCAGACCAATCCAGTACAGACAGGCTTAGAGTTTAAGCTTTTTATCCATACAGTTAGGCTTTATTGTCTCACTAGATTTATGTCATAACTTCTCCGAAAGAAGTAATGGATGGCTTGCCTGATGTTAATCTGCAAATAATGGTTTTACAGTACAGAAAATTCAGAAGTAATTTCTATTCAGAGAGGAAAGAATACTTTAATTTCTCTTCAAGACAGATGCTTAGAAAGCCTTAGAGTAAATACCAGTACCATCTGGACGACATGTCACCCTACCCGGATGGAAAATTGCTACTTAATACTGGCTACGGGCAGAGTTGTGTAAAAATTTCATAAAGTTTCAAACTGAACAATGTTGCAAAATCCACTTAAACTATCAGTAACTGCTTCATCATTTCCAGGAGTTCAGAGAAAAAAATCTGAATGAAAATTAGCAGAGCTTGCTATAAGAAGAAAACATGACTCCATATACAAAAAGTTATCAAATTCACGAGGAAAATTTTCTTTCACCTAAGAGATTATTAAATATGCTAAGTGAAAATATTGCTGAAGAAAGCTTCAGCCTTTATGTTTTCTTCTGGTAGGTGCCCTGATTGTTGTCCCTCATTTTTTTAAGAAGAATGGTAACAATATTTCAAAAGAATGATATGTAGATAACAAAATCTAGCATTTCTGGGAAGATAAGATTTTTAGATTAGCTCAGATTTAGATTTAAGACTTTACTGAGAGAACTGTATGTGTTACTTAACAGGAGCTTTTTGGAAAAGAGAACAGGTAGGTTTCTTTACCCACTGTTCTTTTTATGCTCAATTAAATCTCTAACCTATCATATAGAGAAGTTTGAAAGAAACAGAAACTACTTTAAAACATTTAGAATAAATATTTTGCTATTGGCATATTAACACAGCCAACACCTACAGTGGATGCTGAAGTATTTTTCTAGCTGTTCCCAAAAGTAACACCCAGAGAAAGGTTTCTAGGAATGACAGTGCAGACTTGCTGTGATTTAGTTTTGTGGAATACAAAAGGACCCTCTCATAGAGGCAGTGAATGAAGGGAAGCTCTTGTAATGCTGAGAAATGAAGTCCCCGGGTGCTCCTTGGCTTCAAGTCACATTTCTGTTTACAGCAGCTTCTAATTTCCAGGAGCTGAGCTTTGTGTAAACATGACAGCTGTACAGTGAGACTCCAGAGTGTGGCTAAGGACAGCATCGCCTTCCTTCCCTTTCCCCATGCCCTACAGTGCAGTGGTCAGCACAGCCAACCCTTGCTCCCCGCTCTGCTCTCTCTGAAACTCTACAGAGAGTCTCTTTAAACCCCTGCTGCTAGCATCAGTGCAGCCATCTGGCTGCTTCCGGCACCGTCTGTTGCTCTGTCTGCTGCCCTTCACCCAGGCAGCTAGATCTTCCCCTAGATGCATCTAGGGCAGCCTGATTTGTAAACCTCAGGACATTTTTCACCTTCTCCAATGCAAAAGAGTGCCCCTAAATAGTTATTTTTCTGAAAATGGAGCAGTGGTTAAAAAGACACTATTAAACACTCACCTATACCTTGCCAAGTCTATCACTTCTCGAGTGGGAAATACTAACTGAAAACCCCGACTGTCCAGCTGGCTAGTTTTGAGCTACTGACAGAAACGTTGCTCTCATTGTCTGTTTTCACCTGCAAGGTGATTAACTTATTCCACAAGCCCCATTGAAATGCTACATATAGAAACAAAATTCACGTCGTCTTTTCTTTGAGGATATTGTGGAAGGATATATTAAATTTATTTAAAGGCTTTTGCTGCTAAATAGCAATATATCATTAAATAAGAGCTGCTAGATTCAGAATATATCAGAAAATTTAAGTGGGTCCCATGATGAAAGCTGACTTAGGGCATAATAATTGCTAATTGCCCCTGTTAACTTCTGGTGTAGATTTGCTGAGTTTAAAATCATAACAATTGTAATAAGAGTTATGCAGTATTTCCTGACTGCCCACAAGGAAAACTCAGATCATGTCTGATACTATGTCTGAAAAGCTGTGCCGTATTCTCATTTTATTTTGCTTGCTCCCACACAGATTTTGCAGGGTAAATTTGATTTTGCTATATACTCATGATGTCATAGGGCAGCTACTCAGTCTATATGTGGTTGCCTCTTACTCTGCACAGTGATACATAAAAGACCTGGCAAATAGAATCATAGAGTAGTTAGGGTTGGAAAGGACCTTAAGATCATCTAGTTCCAACCCCCCTGCCATGAGCATGGACAACTCCTGCTAAACCATGCCACCCAAGGCTTTGTCCAACCCAGCCTTGAACACCACCATGGATGGAACATCCACAGCTTTCCTGAGCAACCTACTCCAGTGCCTCACCACCCCTCCAGTAATGAATTTCTTTCTTATATTCAATCTAAACTTCGCCTGTTTAAATTTGAACCCATTACCCCTTGTCCTATCGCTACAGTTCCTAATGAGGAGTCCCTCTCCAGCACCTTATAGGCCCCCTTCAGATACTGGAAGGCTGCTATGAGGTCTCCACGCAACCTTCTCTACTCCAGGCTGAGCAGCCCCAACTTTCTCAACCTGTCTCCATACAGGAGGTGTCCCAGTCCCCTGTTCATCCTTAAGGCCCTCCTCTGGACTTTTTCCAACAGTTCTGTGTCCTTTTTATGTTGAGGACACCAGAATTACCATGATCTCCAGCATTCTTTTTTTTTTTTTTTTTTCATTTTTGTCTCAGTGTCTAAATTGCTATTTCTCCACATAAGTCAAATCCAAAAATGGAAAAAAAAGAACACTATATCTTATGAAACAAAACCTGTGGAAAGACATTGAACATGTACAAGGCAGTACTGTTAGTTTTAAACTACAAAGGAAAAGCAGTATAAAGCCATGTGGTTCATAAGATCCAGGACTGACCAGTCTTTTATAATTATATATAAATATTATAACTGGAATGCAGGGTCCAGTTTGACTAAATCATCTCTTTCCATCCTTTCATGCAAAGATAAGATTATTTTTCCTATAAGCTTCTATCATGGTTTAAGCATCTAAGCCACTCAGTTTTCTGTCTCACTCACTTCTCTCTCTTTCTTCCCTCCACTCCTGGATGGATGGGAAGGAGAATTGAAATAATGCAACTCCCACAGGTTGAGATAAGAACAATTTAGTAACTAAGTTATAACACAAATCACTACTGCTACCACCAGTAATAATAATGACAAGGCAAATACAAGGAAAGAATACAAGAGCACACAAACTAATTTCCACCCAGCCTGACCAAGCAGTGCACCCCCCTCACCTGATACCAAGCCTGACCACATTGTGCACCCCCTCTCCCCCCGGGTCTCTGCTCTCCGTTCAACATCCTGGTCATGACATGCTGTGGTATGGAATACCTCTTTGATCAGTTTGGGTCAGGCACCCTGTCTCTGCTTCCACACAGCCTCCTCCCAGCATGCCCTCCTCCCTGGCAGAGCATGAGACTCAGAAAGTCCTTTGCCAGCCTAAACATTCTAAGACATAACTAGAAACACTGGTGTTATCAGCACTGTTCCCAAGCCAAAAATCGAAAACTCAGCACTGCACCAGCTACTATGAAAAAGAAAAAACATCTGCTGTTGTTGAACCCAAGACAGCTTCCCAGTGTTTTCTAGATTTTACATTAATCATTCACTTTTTAATGTGGGTTCCTTTTTATCTCACCACCAGTTGTCCAGAAACTAGGTTCAAGTTCATTATAATAATTTTCCATTGCTGTTTTGTAGATAAGGGCCTTTCATGGGTTCAGCAACAGGAGATGTTTTTCTCCTTTTTAGTAGGTGGTGCAGCACTGGGCTTTTGATTTTGGGCCTGGGAACAGTGATGATAACACCGATGTTTTCAGTTACTGCTTAGAATGTTTAGTTTGACCAAGGACTTTCTAAGTCTCATGCTCTGCCAGGGAGGAGGGGAAGCTGGAAGGAAGCTGGGAGGAAGCAGAGACAGGTCACCTGACCCAAACTGACCAAAGAGGTATTCCAAACCACAGCACGTCATGCCCAGGATGGGCAAACGGAGGGCAGAGATCCGAAAGGTTGGAGGTGCACTCCTTGGTCAGGCTGGGTATAGGTTGGTGAGCTCTTGTATTCTTTCCCTGTATTTGCCTTGTCATTATTATTATTGGTGGTAGCAGTAGTGGTTTTATGTTATACCTTAGTTACTAAACTGTTCTTATCTCAACATGTGGGAGTTGTGTTCTTTTGATTCTTCTCCCCATTACCTCGGGACTGGGGGAAGAAAGAGGAGGGAGTGAGTGAACAAACTGCATAAGGGGCTTAAACCATGACAGGCACTAAACCCAGCATATAGCCTGAACTCACTGACATGTCTCCTCACACTGTAGCCAGTGATTGTGACTAATACTGTCGGAAGGGTTTCTCAAGAGAGGATAGATAATTTAAGGATTATAGCACGAAAATTTCAAGATCTGATTTCAACTCACTGCTCTGCCACAAATATATTATGTGATATTGGGTCCGTATCTGCAGCCAGGATTTAGGCTGACAAGGTAAGGTTTACATAACATTTAGAATTCTAACCAGTAATTAGAGCAATCTGCATAACCCAATATTTCTCTTTGCTCCAGTAAATTTTCCACAGTGCTTGAAATGCTGTATTGGAAAATTTTGTACAGAATAGAAGCTTTATGAACAGAAAATCTATCAAAAAGAAAAAAAGCACTAAAACTTTATTCTTTAAGGTACTGGGTAAAGTTTTTAAATCGATGTCCTTTAAGGATGAGCTCTTTCTAAAAAGATTTAGTGTATCTGACATTTTGACACTTTCAGAACAGTAAGCATTCTGCTAACTTAACAAACTTCTTTATCTCTTTTGCAGCAAGATACACATCCAGTGTCAAGTAATTTTCCAACAAAGATTTCCAATATAAGCAACTTAATTGTACTATTTATCTTGAACTAGTCATACTTTTGAATAATAGTCTGTGTAGCTGGCAAATGATTATATACCAGGTCTGATAAACAGGGACTGGAAACTACAGGAGATAAAATCAATAGTAAAAACCAAATATTAAAACTTCAACAAATTAGCAAAACTAAAACCTGTCACATAATTCCCTTTAAAACCAGTTTAGTGATTGTTGCTTCTGGTTCCTTTGAATGTTTTGTCATTTTTTTGGTCTTTGTTGGAGAAAGCACTGTATACTTTTCTGACAAAAAATCAAAAAAATAATTTAAAGGGTACCTTTTAATCATAGTTCAGACTAATTCCAAGCTTAAATCTCTTTTTTTATATTTTTTTACCTTACTTACCTGAAGAAGATGCAGATCCAACAGGGTTTGCAACTTATTTATAAATGGTCAAATGTTTCAGGCCTGCTTCAGTGTTAAAAATTAATTTCTGGTGATTCTCATGCATAAATAATTGTAGCCTCAATATTTCAAAACCCCTGACACTTCTTCCTTCTCATGGAGGCGCTATATGAATGGAATTGAACTAGCAAAGCTGCTCATAAGATACAGTGATTAGTATATGAAAAACCACTCCCATCTTAAATGAATGACTTGGAAATCAGGGCTAAGTTGTATACTAATAAGGTGACACTTTATTTACTTGCAGAAATAGAGTACAATGAAAATTTGATGTATATTATCCCATAGCAGAGTTAGACATGTGGAACAAAAGGTGTTTTGGATAATATCTGCCACAGGAACTGCATACAAAGATTGTCCAATTCATTTTTTTTCTGGATATCCCCCAAGCTTTGTAAGAAGAGGGAAAAAAGAAATTAAAAAGAAAAAAATCCAAACTTTAAGGAGCTTCAAAAGAATGCTAGCTATCATAATAAGTGAAAGCTCTTCCAGCCATATAATCTGGAACATGCATCATTATAGGTACTTAGGTTGCAGAAAAAAATCTAAAACAAGTTTTGCTACTATCTAGATTCATTGGGGCATCAGACAGGAGAAAAATTATTTCTTAAAGAGTGCTAAACATATTCTTAAACAATAAGTCTTGGTAATTTTCTGCACTGTACCATCGTGCAGGCCAAGAATCTTCCATTTGAAGAGATCTGTTTTAAATAACATGAATAATAGCTTTGTCCTCCAACATTTTTTAATTTGTTCAGGACTACCTAGGACTACTCATTAGGGACTGTAGTGATAGGACAAGGGGTAACAGGTTCAAACTTAAACAGAGAAATTTAGATTGTATATAAGGACAAAATTCTTTACTTTAAGGGTAGTGAGGCACTGGAATGGGTTGCCCAAGGAAGTTATGAATGCTCCATTGCTGGCAGTGTTCAAGGCCGGGTTGGACATAGCCTTGGGTGGCATGGTTTAGTGGGAGCTGCCCGTGCCCATGGCAAGGGGGTTAGAACTAGATGATCTTAAGGTCCTTTCCAAACCTAACTATTCGATTCTATGGTTCTATTTCTCTTAAATAACAAAAAAAGCGTATTTATTTTCTGCTCCTCTAGAAATTTTTTTTGAGAACTTGCTCTTTAACAGAGGTTCTCGGATAACTTATGAGGGGAAAACAAAAATTAAAGTAGCTTAACAAAATTTTTTATATATCTCATAACACTACACATCAATGTGTGGTGGGAATCTCCTATTCAATGGAGACAAAAAAGTATATTGGAATGAAATATTAGTTAGATTTATGAGAGCAGAAACAAAAAGCCAGATTGACCATTAACATCAGAATGAAGTAACGACCTTCACTGGATTTTCTTGCAATTTATGTCAGTGTAAGATGAGAAAACTAAACCAAGTCAAAATTATTATATAAACCTTTAGAACTTTGAGCTTGTGCAATATAAATGTGTAGAGTTTGGAAGTTTCAACCCCTTTTTATTTTCAAACTTTCACAATTAAAGGTATTAAAAACTTCTACTGAAAGCAGAGTTGCTAAGTTTTCTAGTTTATCTGATCAAGTCCCACATGCTCATTCTTTCTTGACTCAAGAATGGTTTCTGGTATACAGAGGAGATTACTCCCACATTCAGTGGCTGAACCTGTTTTATGCTCTCAGGAAGACATACTTATTCACTGCATAGCTAGACTGAATATACAGCACATACCTTGTATGCCGAGGTCTCTATTAAAAGTAGATCTTGAAATAATGTTCTGCATTATATCCCCTTTGTTAAAGAGACAGTTAATTAAAATAATCGTTGCAAATCACAGCTTGTGGCCCAAGTGCTAGGGAATTAATATTCGTCTTTCTACTGGCCTCCGATGCTCCTTGTGCTGTTCCAAAACATAGCACTGCTTTCACTCACATAAAACTTACTACACTGATAGTCAGTCCTGCACACTCCAGGCTGCTGCATAGAGATCCTTTAACCCCTTTAGATAGCTGCAATAATTTATTTTATTGTAGCTCAAAAATGTTTGAACAACAGAGTTTTAATCAGATTAGCCTATATATATATATACATATACATATATAAATCATTTCTGTGCAGAACCACAGTTATATTGAGGTATTAATGTAGTTCAGCTGAGGCTTGCTTTTGTCTCTCTCTTATTGTGTAGAAGAAAAAAAAAACAAACCCATAACAAAACCCCCCAGTACTTAACAAGCCCTAGATCTCTAGTCTTGTGGGTGCCAGCATAAATCAGATGTAAATAATAACAGTTTTGCCTCCAGGCTGCACAGATTGAGGCTGAGGAGAAAAGGCTTCTACTGGATGCATAGGTTTTATGACTGAAACTTCTAAGACTCTCTGGCAGTTGCTGGACCACTCATCTCATGCAGAGTCAGCAGTTCAGGAGAAAATACTTCTACTCAATACTTAACAGATGGTGCTGCTTAAGCTAGGCTGACTCAGCACTGGAGCTACAAATATTTCAAAAGAGCTTGGAAGATTTTGTTAGTTTTGACTTTCTCAGCTCAGAATGCATTTTGACAAAAGTCATGGAAGAGAATGATTTCTGTTTCTTGAATTGGACTGAAAACCATTTATGTGGTACCCTTGAAAGAGATTTGTTCTTCTCATTGTCAATGATTGCCATTTTGTTTCTCACACAATGATGCTTGCATCATTGCCCAACAATATTCTACAAATATTGTCCCATGAAGGAGTAAATTTATATTTAGCACATAAAAAATCCTGACAGTAATTCATGACAACCATGTGTAGCAGAGCCATAGACCTGGGGCTGGCACATTATCATGACCTACACTCATGAAAGACATACTCTCCACCTGAATGATGGGGACTAGAAAAGAGTTAGAATCATAGAATCATAGAATAGTTAGGGTTTGAAAGGACCTCAAGATCATCTAGTTCCAACCCCCCTGCCCTGGACAGGGACACCTCACATTAAACCATGCCACCCAAGGCTATGTCCAACCCAGCCTTGAACACCACCAGCGATGGAGCAAAACAGCGCAATAAACATCATATGCCACTGGGCATTGTCTTAAATTCCAGTCCTGCCCTCTTCCTGGATGCTAACTTTCAGGCAAGTCAAATAATCTCTGTTTCATTCTCTACACTGTGTGTTTTTAAAGAGAACATTCTGTGGGTTTGAGATTGTATCACAGTGGAGACCTAATCTGTGTCAGAATTTCTTACATGTTTCTGCAATGAAAATTAATATTGATGAATGATGAAATTGATAACTGACAAATATTAAACTATCGTCTATTATGATTTCTTTTTTTAACAGTTAGCTTGATAAAGTGGAAGATACACTTTCATTATAGTGGTGGGTCACCCTCAAGATCATTTTTCCTCATTTTTACTCTTGCAATGTGGAACATGTCTTACAGAAATCCCATGTTATAGATCTCTTCTGTGCCTGCAAAATCCTTCACTTGCAGGCAGATTATCCAAGCGTGCCTTCTGTCACATTAACACATTGGATAAGTTTATTAGAGTAGAACACAAAAATTCTGGCCTTGGGGACAATGTTAGGAAACTTGATGAGACTTATTTTCCTGTGATCTCCCTTGACTATGATTATCTGCTGTCTTTGCTTGTAAATTCTGGGTTACATGATCCCAGCCTCTTATCCTATATTTATAGGCAATAATGAGCACCTCATTCAAATTCCTGTTCACCTAATTTCATTCAAACAGGCATTTATTTAATGATCAATCCTAAATAAATGAAAGGATAAGAAAATGGCATATTATCTTTCTGGGTCTAAGAATAATCTCACAATGTAGAGACAAAATACATCTAAAGCATATTACATCAGATGAACTCTTCCAAACAAAAATTGAAAACTGTGGCCACACAGTTAAGAATGCTCCAATAGATGCAAGGGTATATATATTTCAAACTACTAGTGATATGTCCTACTAGGTACTACTTGTCTCACTTCACTAGTCCCCATCTACCCTATCAAAAATTTAATTTCTTATGAGGGATGTCAAATGAGAAAGATAATGTTAGAATCACCTATATTTGCTGTCAGATGTTATTTAACCTTATGGCTGTAAAGTTAGAGTTATTTCACAAGTTCTTGCTATACAATAGAATGTTTCTGTTTAATTTCCCATAAGACCAGTAAAAATTCTGAAAATGTCCATTCCTAACAAAATTAATTTAGCACATACTAAATGTCAACTATGTGAATCCGAATGTTTGTTTGAAGCAAGTAGAGTTGGTCAGTACTAGGGTATGGATTGCTCCTTGATCTTTTCTTTGACTGTTTTAAAAATTTTCAAAGCTATAAAATGCAATTGATATCTCAGCATGTAGCAATCTCTTCATCAGTATTTAGATGGAGTAAAAGAAGCTAAGTGATGACATTTTCATTTTAGACATTCTTTTAAATCCATTCCTGGTCACGATCAACAATAAAAGTCAAAACAGAATTTTAGTTTTCACTAATAATCTTTTAAAGACCTGCTTATTGCAAAAAAATTATTTTTCTTCATGTAATAATGGAATTTTTAGCCATTTTATTTAGTTTAATCAATCCCATTATACATCACAATATAAAATAATGTTAAATTCTGTAGCTTCCGCAACTGTTACATCCTTGAAAAAATTGTACATGGAAAGTTGTTCATATGTTTCAGCTCTTGTTTTAGTATCTAAGAACAATTTCTAAAGCAGGGGCAAACTCTGGATCATGTGAATCTATCTTAAAGGCAATAAGTGTCTGTGACCAGTCACAGGGACTCAGTTGTGCATTCTCTTACAGGTGGTTTTTCTGGAAGCATCTATATACAACACCATGTCGAGAAATAATCCAGCACTGTTTGGACCATGAAGTTGTATGGTTGCCACCGCTATTACTGCAACTTAAGACATTACTATCTATTACTAATACACTACTATTATTTAATTTAGTTTATCTTGTAGTGGCTAGAGTAAGTTTCAGAAACTAGTAAAAGTATCTACGAATATTTTTCATTCCGTGTTTAGATCTGTCAGTTAAATTAGACATATACCAAAACATTTCCCTTTGTCAATAACGCTACAGAGATCTGTTTCCAAGTTTCACTTATGAATTCACATGCTCTCAGACACTTTAGACATCATTTCCATATAAAATCATATGAATTGAAATAGTTAAAGTAGTTTTATTTCAGAGGTATACAGCTTGTTTGTTTAGTTTTAAGTTTGTTCATTTGATGTATGGGTTATCACCTTTTCAAATCTTAAGTAAAAAGTCAATGCATCTAGACTAGGAAAGCACAGCTTCTTTGCTCCTGTAAATCAACTCCTGACTCTCTCAAATGATGTCAAGTTTTCAAGAGCGTGACTCCAGCCTTTGGGTCACATCTCCCAGTTCCTCACAGGACCACATTCTATTCATTGTAACTCTAAATACATCATTAAAGAGCTACAAGAAATGGGAAGGGAACGCACTTTTTGTTAAGGCTAAGTTTAGACCAGCTGCTATGTAAGGGATAGGGAGCTAGGAGTTGGTGGTGAACCACTGACAGGGCACTTACCCTAGGATCAGAGCGAGGGGTGGGGGGAGAAATAAAGGCTGGTAACAGCATCAACCCATTGACAGGTCAAGGAACAACAAGCTTAACCTTGGCTAGATGCTAGATGGGCACCTATCAGGGTCACAAGGAGACAGGGCCAAAGAGAACTGGATACAAACCACAAGATACATAGGAGACTCATTCAGAAGATAAATCTGACATCCATTTGGGAGACAGGGCTGCAGACAGATAATCCTACATCTAAACTCAGAAGGGGACTGAGGGCCACTGCCTTAGCCAGAGCCCAGAGCCAGAGGGTGTTGGTAGATATCTCAGAGGAAGCTGGTCAAAGCTACTAGGGGTACCACTGCCCTTAGTGTGCTGACACTAGGGAGGGAGAAGACGAAAGGATCATAGCAAAAATGATAAACATCTTTCAGGACTATGTTGCAGGCAATAATGCTGACGATATTTTGGTTATGTATAGAATTCATGGTTGCATAAGCTAAAGTGCTAACTTATTTAGAAGATTATTTTCTTTATCAGCTCTTTCCTGAAAATAGCACTGACACCAGCCATCTCAGCTGCAGACTGTCTCCAAATGTCTAGTCCTAATTATTCTGTTATTTGATTAAACCTTCATATAAAAAACCAGATGTTTCTTCTACCTGCCATCTCACAATTGTCCCTTTTATTATTTCAGTCAGAAACAATCAAATTATGCTAGCATTATTCATGTACTGCCAGATCACGTTTCTCCCAAAATGGCTTGATTTAGTCCACAGCTGATAAACAGTTGTAAAGTCACCACAGACTATGCTGAATTTCCTGCTATCAGAAAACACATTTACCTATCAAAGCTTTCACTGCTAACAGCAAATCCAAACAGGTTGTAGCCTTCAAGCATGTAAAAAAAGGACTGATAAACCCCTTGCCCCCCAAACTGGCACTGTTTTGCAGCCTTAAGGAGACAGAAGATACAGACTGCTCAGTCACAGCTGCTGAGCATCCCTCCATCAGAGAATCATAGAATCATAGAATAGTTAGGGCTGAAAAGGACCTTAAGATCACCTAGTTCCAACACCCCTGCTACGGGCAGGAACACCTCCCACTAAATCATGTCACCCAAGGCTCTATCCACCCCGGCCTTGAACACCTCCAGCGATGGAGCATTCACAGTTTCCCTGGGTGACCCATTCCAGTGCCTCACCACCCTTACAGTAAAGAATTTCTTCCTCAGATCCAATTTAAACTTCCCCTGTTTAAGT
>JASSUY010004487.1:8206-20449 GCA_032466535.1 Forpus xanthops
GGAAAGGAAAGGAAAGGAAAGGAAAGGAAAGGAAAGGAAAGGAAAGGAAAGGAAAGGAAAGGAAAGGAAAGGAAAACAGAAGGCCCTAGTTCTGCTCTTGTCAAAGGTGATGGACCCACCTCAGTGTGTCAAGCAAACTGCCTTCAGTACAGATCAAACAGACACAAAGTACTAGCATCCTGGCTCAGGAAAGGACAAGCAGCAGCTGTTTCCTCCAGAGAAACTGTAGAGACACAGCTGCAAGCCGAAGAGAGCAAATAATCAGGTGGTCACAGAGACAATAGAAACTGGAAGCAGAACACAAATTATGTCATCGGTGCTGATCAAGGTTTTCGGAGCTTGGAAAGAATTAGAAGCTATCCCAGAGAATATACTAATCTTCTCAAAGAACTGTAAGAGAACAGTTAACTTTTTGTTTCAGGCCTCCCCCATGCATGCTAGCACCATCCTCTCATGCTGCAGTGACAACTCATGGGAATGGGAGAGGGCCACAGGTGACCAGAAGAGACCTCACCCTGTGGAAACATGGCATAGAAATGCTGTGAGCATCTGGGGGAAGCCAAAAGTAAGATGCCTACTTGCTCTGTAGGCAGAAATGTCAGCTGTTGTGATATTAGCAGATAAGCCTTTGCTTTCAGTGTCTTATCACTTTGCCACACAAGTAAGTAAAGGTATTACCTGTGCATGACCTTTGGCCATAGTGGAGAGGGATATCCTGGGTTTAACTGTTGGTTTCTTTTTTCTAGGTGTTAGCAAAAATAGTTTAGCTGATTGCAAGAATGAAGAGGTGGAAAGCCAAGTTGTCCTGATCATGTACGAAAAATGTATGTAGTGATTGTTGAGCTGACATTTTCAAAGACTCCGTACTAAGTTCCAGCTCCACACAGCCCTCACTTGGGACCCATCTGCAGGGAAGTAGAAAGTCCCCCTGAATTCTCACCAGGAAAACAAGGACGAACCCCAACTTTCTCTGTGGCTGCCTCTGCTTACCAGCTTGAGCCACACAAGGGGGAACTGAAGGCTGTGTCTTGGGGGCGGATGGGGTGATCTAGCTGCCACTCCAGCAGAACAAGGGAAAAGAGGCTAGTGATTAGAAGACCAAGAAAGAAGCAGCAAGACAGAACCAGACTAGAAAAAAAAAGGCTGGAACAAGAAGACAGAGTTGGATATAGTGACAGAGTGAGCAATAAGCAAAGTAGATCAGGGCTTACTGTCAAGAAGAAACCGGATTGGGACAAGCAGCTGGGATTTATTGAAGAAAAGGGAGAGTTGTGAGTCAGTATTTGGGACATCAAGACTGGAGGGAGAATCTTGTAGTGGGTGGGCAAGAATAGAGGGGCTAAGGGAGAGGTCTGAGAGGGAACTGGAACTGCGACACCAACAGAATACAGTGGTCTCCCATTTTACAGGTGAGGACACTGGATCACAGGGACATCAACTTCTCCAAAGATATGCAAGTAATCACGACAGTAAATATAAACCTGTTACATTTCTATTCAGACACAGGAAAAGTGGGGCTTGCCATGTGATCACCCTTCTTTTTGATACCGAATGGATTGCCAGTCATACCTTCACAGTGAGATGTAGGAAACTTGAGTGTTTCTCAGAGTCCTCCAGCAAGCAGCATGGGTCCCTCACTCCCCCTCACTGGGGTCCTGTTGCTTGTGGCTTTCAGGACATATGGTGCATCAAGCAACTCACTAAAGCGCCACGTGGCAGAAGACTCAGTCGAGCCCCAGAGCAGGCCCTATAAGAAAGAAGTAGGAAGTGAGGTTTCCTCGTTCAATGCAATCTGCTTACAAGCACAAAGGTCTCAGGTTTTGATGCAAAGCCAAAATTCACCAAGGCAGAAAGAAAAAAAAAAAAGAAAAAGTCTGATAACCTGTTATGTTAAAGACCCTGAAGAACACAGCAATAAAAGGAACTACCTGCTTGCAAGTGTACTTCCTACCTTGCACAACTTTATTCAACCATGTTTATACAAGTGGGTCTGGCTCATGTGGCTTGTTCAGGCAGCACTAGTAGGACTTTTTTAGTGAAAAGAACAGTACAGGAAAGGATTTGTAAACTGTGGAGGAAACTCAAATTCCTGTGTAAAGTGTCTTTGGAATCTTTCAATAGCTTTCCAGTGACTTGTCCTGTTCATTGCAGGTTTCTGTAAACATACCAACAAGAGGGCAACAGACTATCATCATTATCATCATCACCACATTATTATTCCATCAGATTTACCAGTGGGGAAGGAACATGCAAATTATCAACTACTGCTGAAAGTACAAGACTGTCTCACAGAAACCTCCAGACTTTTTCCTTTGCTTTAATTATCACATACTAAATTCATTGCAATCTACCATGCACCCACACAATTTCAGGCTTATTTTGTGACTTCTGCTATTCTACAAGCTTCAGAAATAAATCATGCATGCATCATGATGAAAATATTCCATGCTCCCATTTAAGATGGAGGAGGATATGGAGGTATCATTAGGTACTAGGAGTTTGTTCACAAAGGTAGGGAATAAAGAATGTAGGTGCTCCATGGAACTGCAATCAGTTTAAAATTACTTGTGATTCAAATTGAAAGTAAAAGGCACTGATGCACTCATTGCTTGAAATTAAAGTGCACATCAAAAAGGGATTAGTATTGTTAAGCAAAACTGAAAGTGCTGCAGATAAAACACTTATTCTGCTAATCCTCCGGTTAGACATTCTCATTTCTTCACTTCACCTACGCACGCAGGGCTTCCCCTCTCCTGCCATCAAACTTTCAGAACAAAAATCATTATTTCTAAACTTCATTACAGTTAAAGTTAGTAGCACAGAGTGCAAGACCCTGGGAAAACTGTTCTGAGAAAAGCATTGGTCTTACGATAAAACACTGGACAGAGACTTCTGAAACAGGTGCAGTTCTGAGGTCCTGTGTAGGTTTCCTGTGTCTGATGAAGCCATTCTGTGCATCTGTGCTTCAATTCCCAAATGTCAAGACGGAGTGATACCACAGCGTTCCCACACTCAGCTTGATGGGACTCTGTCAAGCTTACAGTTTGGAGGCTGGGTTGGAGGCTTCACTTCTGCTTGGTCTCTGATCTCTTAGCAAGCTGCCCATGTGTTTCATTCAGTACCAAGGGAGGCTTAGATCAGCATAGGGAACCCTCTGCCCTTTGACAGGCTTTGGCTGCGCATATGCAGGTTAAATCATCAGAACAAAATACAAGAACAGTTTTGGGAGGTAAGAACTGTAAACAGTCTTTGGGCTAAGGTAGCTTGTGACAGCCTAGCAGATAGAACATTAGGTCAGCCTAAGGTAACTTGACCATTTAAAGGCAACTCTGGCCCTGATTCTTCCTTGTAAGGTGCGTTTTAGATGATCTTTATATGATCTTTTCACACTGCCAGCCTTCCTGAGCTTGCAACTCTTCCAATCCTTCTGGTGAACTCCCCAGCATATATTTGTGCTTCTGTCCAGGGAGGCTTATTTTGCTAAAAATTTCTTCTCAAATCCCCTTTCTTTTACACAGTGGCAGCAAAACAAAGGAACCAGAACACAACTTGTGACTGTAGTCTTCAAGTTTAAGATCACATTAGCAAGAATTTATCTACGTTCACATTGTTTGAAGCTATGAGTAAAGGAGGAATAGAAAGAGAAGTGTTAAAGCTGTCTGGTTGCAGAAGTAAAAGTTGCATACAGGAAAGCACAGAGCATGGAAAATAGCTTTTTGCTATTACTTGTCAAAAAGGCAGGAGAGAAGCTTTTTGAGAATAACTAGTATTAGCAGTAGTGGAATTTCCCCACCAGTGGGAGAACCACAGCAAAATCTCACAAGGAGAGGATGTATGAGAAAAAATTTCTGATGTTCAGCACACCTTAAATCCCTCTCTTGGAGGAATGCCTCATGTCATGCAATGCTTTAGTGTTTTAAGGTCTCATGCAACTGGCAGAAACAGCTACACACCAATTCTGGGGCTTTCAGCCTGTGGGCTGCCAAGATCCCAGGATGCTGCTCTGTACACCCTCACAGCCTTGTAGGTCTGTCTCAGTTCCAGGCATAGGAACTCACCTTTACCTCTAGCCCTGCATGCTTAATAATGCCTGGCATCTCTCCCCATGAGTGAGTTTTATAGGGACCATATTATTAACCTAATTCAAGGCATTCAAAGAAGGAAGTCAGGTTCATTAAGCTGTTCAGAAAGCTGTATCTAATAATAAACATTGCATTGCTTTAATTCCAGGGGCACTGTCATGACCCAGTTGGACAGAGCAGCTGTACCAGGCTCCTCAGGGCAGAAGAGCGCAGGTTATCAGTCAGGACAGGCTCCCTCTCCATCCACTACACCAACATTGGCTTTATGATTTCCAGGAGATGGCTGTGGGTGCCAGAGGTGGATCTGCAGATCAGTTACTTCAGGGCACTGTGCATCCGGAAGTAAAGCTAACAGGAAGGATATGATTTTGCAGGATACATTTGTCATATTGCTTGAAAATTTGAAGACTAAATTAGGTGAAAGGCAGCTCTTTCACTCAGGCATCCACCCAAGACGAGGGACTTCACACTGTCTCAGGAAAGCAGTGCAAGCACAGAAGGGTTTCAGTGCTGCTAGTGAAGTGCCACTGATGACAGATGCAATGTAAGTGAGCACAGAGCAAAGCTCTTTCAGTTCATTAAAACGTAAGGCTTAGAGCCTGGAAGAGGGGAGGTTGGGATCAACCCTATGGAAAACTCCTGTGGAATTCAACAGAAAAAAATATAGCAGATTTTGAAAGCTTATTGGGAATATTCCTTCCCCAGGAAAGGTTTTGGGGTTTTTGCACTGGTTTCCTTGAAATCCGTCCTCACATATTTCTGCGGACCCTCCTGGATTCATACCTATTACATTTCACTAGACTTTTCCATGCAGACATGCAAACTGAAACCACAGAAAATATTTTCATGCACCCTCCACCCTCCAGAGCAAACCCACCACGTTCTCCCCGACTCCAGAGAGGTGTGACGTGGCGGCTTCCTCAGAGGTGCCAGCCAGCTCTGGAGCAGCAGGCAGAGAGGCAGCAGGACCAGTGGAGGGAAATAAAGCCAGCTTTTTGGTAAAGATCCTGTGCTCACTGCCTTTCCCCTCCTTTCTTTTGCAGCCAAGCTGCACAGCAAGTAAACAGACTCACAGATCTGAGGATATTTATAAGCCACTCTTAGTAAAACAGTGACAATCCTAAATATGAGGTGTCCACGAGCTAGCAAATCCTGCTCTGGTGAAGGTGAATGCACCTCCTATTGAGACCGGAGGGAGCTGCTCCCAATTACACTAAGGCTGAATATGGCCCCATTACTGACTTTATTTTTTATTGTTGAACATTGCTTAAAAAAAAAAGTCACTGGAAAAATGTGCATTCTATCAAGTGTTGTGAAACTGTGTGGGTTGGAGAAGGCTCAGTTTTTAATAAAGGAAACATTCATTTCAAGGACTTCTGTTAGATAGAAAAGGGGCAGCAAGCAGGAAGCTGAAGCCTTTCTCCTGCTTGTTCTCCCTTTGCTATTAAACAATAACATTTTTAATGAAAAAGAAAAGCTATAAAAAAAGATGGGGTCAGGAGGAAGCCATGTAACCGTGGAGGCCAGGGAGGTTCCCTTACCTTTGCCAAGGTCAAAGCCTGGCACCACATAGATTGGAAGAGTGCGGGGTGCTCCGCTGGCTCTGTGGGGATCCTGACTGTGTCCCATTGACAGGAAAAGCTGACACACTGGCCTTTCTCTGGCTACTCTCAGGTTCATATTTGAAAGGTTCCTATGGAATGTTTAAAAAAAAAGGTAGTATTTTAGTGGTAGATTTAAACCAACCAGAAAACCCAGCGTATGCTCCTTGAGTCACATCCAGGAATACCTACAAACACAGTGCAGAATACAGAGCATATATGCATGTGCATACTGAAGAATACAGTCTTCTGTTACATTTTCAAAGGCATTTTCCACCAGGGGGGTATAGGCCTCCAGACTTTTAGGTACAGTTAATTCTTCCCAACTTCCCTCTGTTCTGCTTCCTCCTTATTGTTTTCATTTGCCAGTACATCCCTGCCTGATTTGTCATAATTTCATGTTGACATACTGTAGTAAGACAATTGCAGCTGCTCTCTCTGAAGAATGCAAACAGGGATCTGTCATCTCCTCTCCCTTCTTTTCCCTCCCCCTCCCGGCAGGGATGAATTTTTCTGGGAATGAAGGAACCGTAAGTCGCCACCAAGAAGTGGCTGTGGTCTGCCTGTGCAGAGGGCTGGCAGATGATCTCTTGTCACTCAGATCTTTGTTTGGACATTACAGTTTATGCTCAGGCTGAATGCTCACCCGTCCAAGTGTGTGTATGTTTATGTAGTCAAATCTGGGATGCAAACGACATTCCTCTTATCATACAGAGAGAGGATATGAGCTCATTCATAAAGAATCCCTGCTCTGGGGTGCCCCACTCACTTAATCCAAGCATCCCCTGCATGCCCCTTCTTCTGAAAGCATGGAAGAAAAGCAAAGCACAGTGCTATTGGCTTTTAATAAGTGGGATAATATATTTCAGAGAGGAGCTCAGACAGGAGAGGAAATGAACTTGGCTAGACAGTCACTTAAAATAAAAAAAGGGAGGGGGGGAATTTGCAAAACTCATTCCATTATTTCATGTAAATATACTTGGCTAAGACAGGCTGATATAATCATAAGATGCTGAATAAGGCTAAAGGCCATGTCTCCCCTTTAGACAGATTTAGCAATGCAGCATCATTTATTAGTCTGCTTGATAAGGAAACAAATAGATTATTGCCTTGGCAGTTACTGACTGTCAAAATAAGCAAAGCTCTAAGTAATCCTCTGAGCCTCTGATCCTGGAAAAAGGCCCCATGACTGGTACAACACCTAAATCAACCCACTGGGACTCTACCTGAGCTGAGGGATCAGCTTATGTGATTTGCTTTGTAAGTCTGGGCTAAAAATGGGAGCAATGAGCAACTCATGTTGTAGGCATGTGACTCAGCACACACAAACGGGAGTGTAAATGGGATGCATCGGTGCATCTGAAAGGTTTTCTGCTCAGGGCTTTGGCTGAACACATAACCCCCAAGTGGTGAATTAGTAAATAAGATTTAGGAGGAAGAAAAGCAAGGGAGAATGGGGGAGAGAGCTGTTGCCACTGAATGTGGTGTGACTGTTTGGGGTCATTAAAACAGAGGACATTAAAAAGCTAGGAATGGCTCTTAAAGGTGCTGCAATAATCTGGAAAACCTTGTATGAGACCTCTCACCACAGGCAAAAAAGACAGCTACAGCTTAACAGAGCTGACAGCCACAGCCAGCACCAGGTCTGCTCTGCCTGTGCCAAACTGCCAGTGAGGAAGGAGGCAGGGCATGTAGCACAGCCAGGAATGTGCCAGGAGGTGCATCTCTCCTGCCCTTCTGTCACAGCTTCCACCCCTTTCCCTAGTCCTCCCCTTCCACTGAAGAAAAGGTCCACTTCTGACACCCCACAAGGCAAGAAAGCTTAGCTTTGCCTGCAATAGCAGGCTACCTTGAAAACCACTTGAGTGACTTCAGTCTATTTATTTTATCCAAGAAGATGTGCCCAGGCAAAGGTTTCTAAGAGCTTCCATGGTAAGACCACAGAGCTCTCACCTAGCAAGTGAAAAGCCTAACAAGACTTCTGATAGCAAGATGACGTGAAAGGAGATATGTTAGGGGTAAATTGTCACCTCCAAGGAGAGTTATCCACTAGAACAACTCACCCAGATATGAAGGGGTGCAGTAATAAGACATCTTTATACCATGGCGACTGTCCCTCTTGTAATAGTCAAGTTCTACTTCTCAATATGGGGACTTGACACAGGAACTGCTGGACAAGGTGCCTTTTTCAATGTGACCCGTGAGCTCAGACAACATAATTTCAACTGTCTCTGTCAGCTAGAGTGCCAGAGAGGCTCAGAGCTGCCCCAGTGAAGTTAGGACACCATTCCAAAGTCCCTGGGAACTCAAAGAAAGAGAAGCTGCATAAGGTGGAAAAAAGGAGTAGTTGTAATGTGAAGCTGAAGGATAGTCAGAGTTGAAGAGATATGACAGTATCTCAAAAGGGATACTAGTGCCACTCAGTTTTCAGTTCTGATATGGGGAGGGAGCAGGTCCTGGGTGATCCTGCACTGAGGACCATGTACTCCCTGGATCTATGCTTGTTAGCCCACTCTGCTAGGGTGTTAGAAACAGCTCCCTTCCTGAACCCTGACCCACTCCACCACCAGTCCCACCATGTCCCACTAGCCACCAGTCCGCAAGCTAAGCTGCATCTCCTGCACTCCTGGCAAAGGTGACATGCATGAACACAGGCACAGAGTTAACACTGTCACTTTCAAAGGCTTGCTCAAGATCACACAAGAAGCCTATGTGAATGTGAAGCGCAGAAATAACCTTCTGAGTCTTGAGCTAGTACCTAACCCATGAGGCACATTTTTCCATAGGGGCTTCCTTCATAAAACCACGCCTGAAATACTCCCATCTTCCTCCTGCACAAGTCAATGAGGAGTCTGTAGTCATTGTCAGCAGGAACATGATCATCCATGTACAATATTGAGTTAAAATGTTAGAAATAGAAATGGCTACAGATTATGCTGGAGGCAATTTTACCAGTGTGTGGGATTTATCCGGACTTCATGATGGCCTTCTGTTTAAATTTCAAGCTCCTGAAGATATGTGGTGACATAAGCAACTCACTGGCATTCTTTCAGTGAATCTTCAACACTTGCTATTGATGAGAAAGCTTAAAAATGTAATGGGAGATGAATGAAAGCTGAAAAAATGTGAATACAACTTGAACTACTCTCTAAATCTCATTTTCCAGCCACTCCCATAAATACTTGCAGCCTGAACTTTTGGCACTGGCAATATTTCTTATGCTTATGCTTTAAAGTGTGGGGTGCATATTATAGTCTTTCAAAATTAATGGGAACTTACTATCACAAAAGCACAAACACCTTTTTTAAGACTTGTCTTTTTGTAAGTGGTTTATTATTTTCAGAAATTGCTTTTAAACCATTTTCTTCTAAATCTCATGATGGGACTGAGCTGGGCCCATTTTTCACTAATGTTTTCTACCATGTACCAACTGATAAAAATTACTATAAAAGAGTTTGAATGGGAAACGTAAGTTAGAAGTGAAGATTGTGTCAAACTTTTCATCGTACTTATTATTTTTTACATGCAGCTAGTGATTTTGGATTCAATTTCCAGAATCTAATCTTGAACTAATCTAAAGGAGCCCCATTGACAGAAGAATTCAGCTTCAGCTGTGAACATGCAGCACACAGAAGATCTAGTACCTCTGAGATATCACGTTATGAACAGCTGGAGGCGAGGCACAGAAGTTCACCAGTCAGTTTAAAAACTCTCGCCTATAATGAATTGCTGTAGTTACACTCTTTAAAGTGCAGAGAGTGGAATATATTCATGCTATATTGCTCTTCCAACGTACGTAGTTCCTTCAAATTCGAGACGTTTGCATCTAGCAGGACACCACACATCTGGGGACACCTTTGACAATGTTGTAGCTTCAGCTCTCAGCAATAAAGCACATGTGTTAGCAGATACCTTTTCCTGGAAGTTTCTCTGTCAACATATGTGAATTGCTCAAGGGACAAGGATGGTGAGTGTGACAGACAATCACAGGAAGGTGGCAATCGCTGTCTCCTCACAGCAGGGTTCAGGAATGGATGGTGAGATACAGGGATGTACACTGACCCTGACAATAAAACAAAACCTGCATATCTGCCTGCTGAGCTGGTGTGATGGGATGGACCTGGATTTCCATTTGTTCAGTCACTTCCCAGCCCTCAAAATGACCGCATTTAGCCATAATGGCACTGTTTTTCCCATAACACTTGGGGTATAGCTAGCTGGAAAGATGTATTTCCCCCTTGAAAAAATATAATAATGACAAAACAAGATCTTCTAATTTTTCACTAAAAAAAGAAACTCCGAGTTTTCTCATTTTCATTTCAAAACAGCAAACTCAATCAAACAAGCATCCTCTTCAGACTGGGAGGAAAACACATTAGCTTTCTAGAAACAGACCTTGCATCCCAGAATTAATAAGCTGCTCTGTCAAATACACCCTGGTAGAAAAAAATCCACTGTTTCCTCAGTTAGCACACACATTTGTACACAAAATTGCGTGCTTATTTCTTTCTGTTTCTATCCAGTTGTCTTGTAAAGGTCAAAAAGGCTTACAGCAGCTCCTGCGGATGAGGAAAAAGAGCACTGCATCCATTTTACAGATGTGCAGCAAGATTATTCAGATTTACTCAAGGACACACAAGAAGTCTGTGCAACAGCTGGGAAGAAAAACCCAAGTCCTTGTCACGTGCTTAAGCCACAGAATTATCCTTACTCTTGGAAAAGCAGAGGGGTGCTTTTGTGGAAAACAATGAGTTGTAAAACATGAGGAAAATAAACTCTCCCAGGCTTTTTCTTAAGCAGGGCTGGAGAAAGAATTTGTCATAGAGAGGCTGCTTGTGGGGATGTTTAAATGCGGATTTTGGTCTCATTTGTAGTCTGGTTTGCTTTAGTAAATAAATATATACATGTGTTTAGGTGGGCTTGAATAAACCTCCATCAGTGAAAGACTCCTTCACAAAACCACTGGTGCATAGAAGAGCCCAGCTTCCCCCTGCTCACATGCGACTCCACACCCATGCCACCCCACTGATGTCATAAATGCTAAATTCTTTCATCGTTGTTTGAAACAAGACCTCCATTATAAGCCCAATTTTGACTCTCCCTCTAGAAGGAAAATAATCAGCCTGAACTTTCACAGGCATGATATTATCCCAGGGTAGAGTGTCCTTTTAGGAAACTCAAGGCTGACTGAACAAAGTTCTCAAGAGATTTTGGGTGAGGGAAGCAGGGGGGGTGACAAGGAAATACACAAAATTGAGCTGGTTTTATGATTTCCTAACTTACTGCTTAGGAAAAACCTTTTAGGGAGGAATAACCAGGGGAACTAAAGCTGGTTTTCTTTTCCATGTGGTACCATGAGGTGCACACACTGCAGCACTATCTATAAGCTCTAACTGACCAAGCAACTCCAGGGCAGCTTGTACCTGGAGTGGCAACACGAGATAGAAAGTGGCTCTGGAATAGCTAGAGCAGCCTGTCTGAACTTTAAGACACTGGATAATTCAGGCAAGGAGGGACTTCAGGAAGTCCCCAGTCCAACCCCTTGGTCACAGCAGAGTTAATTCCAAAGCTAGAGGAGATCTCACAGGGCCAGGTCCAGTCAAGTCTGGACAGCTTCCAAAGATGGATATCCCTCATCATCCCTGGCCTCCTATTCCTGTGCTGCATCACTCTTACAGGGAAGAATCTTTCCTAATCAAAACCCACATTTTTTCTTGTTGCAGCATATGCACTTTGCCTCTGGTCCTTTCTCTGTGCACTTCTGAGAAGAATCTGGTTCTGCCTTTTCTGTAACTCCCCTTTAGCCAGTATAAGACTGCACCTAGATCTGAGTCTTCTCCAGGATGAACAAACCCAGTGCCCTCAGCCTCCCTTCGTACATGACATGCCATGTCCCCTACCATCCTAGAGGCCGTTGCAAGATTTGCCCCAGTTTGTCAATCTTCCCCTTGCTCTTCTTTCAGAAGGAACACAGGCAACAGTGGTACCTGTTATGCGTATTGACTCATCCTACTTCAGGCTAGCCTGATTGGACCACACTGGCTGCAAATACAGATTCAGATGCAGTGCACACAGAAAGAGCAGAGGAGGAGAGCAGAAAGGGTGATGCCAGCTCAATGCCCTGTCAAAGTCCAGAAGAAAACAGATAGGGATCTACAATAACAGTTCTCCCCAGAGGTTGCACAGAAAGGATGTTTTTTTCTCTTTCTTGCCTAGTATGGTCCATCCCTACCAGTTTCCCAGCTGCAACAGATATAAACTATTGTTTTGAGCATGTCTGGTATCTGAAGTGCTCTCCCAAGGATTTTTTCAGGTGGTCAGTGCAGGTTTCATTGAACCCTGGAATGGTTTGTGTTACAAATGACCTTAAAGATCATCATTCTAGCACGTCTGCCATGGGCAGGTTTCTCAAAGCCCCATCCAACCTGGCTTTGAACACTTTCCAGCTTGTTCAATTCCACCATGGTCCGCTGCAGACATCCATGGCACTGCAGGCAGATTTTCCTCTGCATCTGCACAGAAACAGCGTGTAAAGGACAATCAGGCCAGCATAACTGAAG